>PVLA01006426.1:0-27064 GCA_004027455.1 Hydrochoerus hydrochaeris | reverse complement strand
GGGGGCAGCTATTCTGTTTGCAGACCATATGAACTTCAAACCAAGAATGGTCCAAAGAGATAAAGAAGGTCACTCCATACTAGTTAGGGGAAAACTGCAAGATGAAGAGATAATAATCTTAAACTTATATGCACCCAGCTACACATTTCTGTATTAACAGAAATGAAAAATCAAATAGGCAACAACAAAATTATAACAGGAGACCTTGACATGCCATTGACACAAAGGGACAAATCAACTGGACAGAAAATCAGCAAAGAAATAACAAAACTGAACCACACCTGTGAATAAATGGATTTGATAGATGTACACTGGGTGTTCCATCCAACAACATCAGAATATACATTCTTCTCAGCAGTATATGGAACATTCTCTAAAATAGACCATATATTAACCCACAGATCATATTTAAGTAAATGCAAAAGAAACGAAATTATCCCATGCATGTTACCAGATCATAGTGCCATGAAACTGGAAATTAATGATAAAAGTAACTGAAAAACTGACACAAACACATGGAAATTGAATAATACACTCTTGAGCAATCAGTGGGTCACAGAGGAAATTAAAGAAGAAATTAAACAATATCTATAAGCAAACAAAAATACAAATACAACTTACCGGAATCTGTGGGATGCAATGAAAGTGCTCCTCAGAGAAAAATTTATTGCAGAGTTCCCACATTAGGAAAACAGAATGAACACAAATTAGCAACCTGATATTACACCTCAAACAGCTAGAAAAAGAAGAGCAAGCCAAGCCCAAAGCCAAAAGAAGGGAGGAAATTATAAAGATCAGAGCAGAAATTAATGCAATAGAGACTAGGAAAACAATTCAAAGAATCAATGAATTGAAGAGTTGGTTCTTTGAAAGAACAAATAAAATTGACAAGCCCCTAGCCAACCTAATTAAAAAAGGAAAGAAAACACTCAAATTCACACAATACAGAATGAAAAAGGTGAAATTACTACCAACCCTGTGGAAACACAGAAGATCATCAACAACTATTTGAAAAACCTCTCATAGGTTCAATAACACAGAAGAAATGGACAGATTCCTAGAAACATATGAGCCACCAAAGCTGGATCAAGAAGATGTAAAACTGCTGAATAACTCAATTTCTGTTAATGAAATTGAAAATGTAATCAAGTCCCTACCAACAAAGAAGAACCCAGGCCAAGACAGATTCACTGTGGAATTCTACAAGAAATACAAAGAATACTTAATGCTGACACTCCTCAAACTCTTCAATGAAACTGAAAAGGAAGCACTTCTCCCTAAGTTATTTGCTCTATCACTCTAGTACCAAAACCTGAGAAACACCCAACTAAAAAAGAGAACTACAAGCCAATCTCCCTAATGAACATAGAAGCAAAAATTCTCAATAAAATATTGGCAAACAGAATGCAGCAAATCATCAAGAAGATTATACACCATGACTGAGTGGGATTCATCCCAGGCATGCAGGGGTGGTTCAACATATGTAAATCAATAAATGTAATCCACCATATCAATAGAGCCAAAAGTAAGAATCACATGATCATTTCTACAGATGCAGAAAAAGCTTTTGATCCAATACCCATTCATGATAGGAACCTTACAGAGAATTGGAATAGATGGTCTTTACCTCAATATCATAAAGGCCATCTACCACAAACCAACAACCAGTGTCATATTAAATGGCCAAAAACTGAAAGCCTTTACCTTGAAATCAGGCAAAAGACAAGGATGTCCCTTATCACCACTCCTATTCAACATAGTACTGGAAATACTAGCCAGAGCAATTAGATAAGAGAGAGAAATAAAAGGAGTAAAGATAGGAAAAGAAGAAGTTAAATTATCATTATTTGCAGATGACATGATACTCTACATAGAAGACCCCAAAACCTCCATTGAAAGACTCTTAGATATAATAAATAAATTCAACAGTGTAGCTGGATACAAAGTCAATACGCAAAAATCAATAGCATTCTTATACACAAACAACAAAAATCACTGAGAGAGAAATAAGAGAAGCCACACTCTTCATACTAGCATCCAAAAAATAAAATACGAATTAATCTAAGAAAAGATGTAAAAGAGTTGTACAGGAAAATTGTAATACCCTGAAAAAACAGATTGAAGAGGACCTCAGTAAATGGAATGACATCTCTTGTTCATCAATAGGAAGAATAAATATTGTAAAAATGGCCATTCTCCCAAAATTGTTATATAGATTCAATGCAATCCCAATGAAAATACCACTAACATACCTCATAGATCTAGAGAAAGCACTCTTAAAATTCTTCTGGAACCAGAAGAGACCTAGAATAGCAAAGGCAATTCTAAGCAGCAAAGCCAAGGCAGGAGGCATCACAATCCCTGACTTAAAGTTATACGACAAAGCTACCATAATAAAATCAACATGGTATTAGAATAAAAACAGACTTGAGGATCAATGGAATAGACTAGACGGTGCAACTACAAACACACTCAGCCACATTATCTTTGATAAAGGAGCCAAGCATGTTCACTGGAAGAATGATAGTCTCTTTATTAAATGGTGCTGGAAAAACTGGCTTTCCATATGTTGAAAACTAAAATTAGACCCATGCCTATCACCATGTACCAAACTAAAATCTAAATGGATCAAAGATCTAAATATTAAAAGAGAAACACGAATTTGTAGCAAGACAAAAACAGAATGGAAGACAAAGTATGTAAAAATCTTGAAGACATTGGGGTAGGTAGAGAATTCATGAACCAAAACCAAACTGCATGGGAAATACTTCCCAGAATCAGTAACAGGGATCACATCTTATTAAAGAGTTTCTGCATGTCCAAAGAAATCTCCAGCAGAGTGAAAATAAAACCCACAAACTGGGAAAAAAATCTTAGTGAACTTTCCCTCAGACAAAGGACTTCTGTCTAGAACTTATAACGAATTAAAAAAAGTCAGACTCCTGAAATTCAAAGACCCAATCCAAAAATGGGCATCCGAGATGAACACACAGTTCTCAGATGAAGAAATACGAATGGCAAATAAATAGATGAAAAAGTGTTCATCATCTTTGGTCATTAGAGAAATGCAAATTAAAACCACACTGAGATACCATCTCACTCCAGAAAGAATGGTCAGGATCAACAAAACTACCAACAACAAATGCTGGAGAGGCTGTGGGGGAAAAAGGAACTCTTCTGTACTGTTGGTGAGAACAGACTGGTCCAACCACTGTGGAGTTCATTCTGGAGATTCCTTATAAAGCTGGGGTTGGAGGTCCCATTTGACCCAGCTATTCCACTCTTAGGCATATTCCCAGAAGATCTGGAAACATCTTACCACAGTGATGTATCTGCAACCATGTTTAAAGCATCACAATTTGTAATAGACAGATCTTGGAAACAATCTAAGTGCTCATCAACTGAGGAATGGATAAAAAAATTGTGGTACTTTTATACAATAGAGTACTACCCAGCTATAAAGAATGATCACATGGAGATATTTATAAATCAATGGATGCAACTTGAATCCATACTCATAAGTGAAATAAATCAAAGTCACATGTATAAATACCATATAGTCTCCCTAGTGTAAGAAATGATAAAAGTACAGAAGAGTTTAAGGTAATCATGGTTCACCATTATATTGCTTTGAAGTCTTATGTTTTCATTCATTGCTTGAAATGGTTTTATTGTGTTTTGTTTGATCTTAATATATGCGATGGTATGAATAGTTATTTTGAAAAAAAGACAATATGGCAGCCATTGTTGATTTAATATCATCTTGCTCTGAAGTCTTACCATGCTTTTGTTTTTATATTACCATTGGTTCTATCATGTTGTGTCTTATTGGATTTTAATATGTATGATAGTATAAATAAATATTTATGGAAAATGAGATAATAAAGTAGCCATTGTTCATCTTTGGTTATTTAGTTCAGAATGCTTTGTAATACTTTCATTCTCTTGAGTGGTTTTATTCTATTTTGTTATGTTTGATGTTATTGTGTGTAAAGCTAAGCTCAACTATTTCAAAGAAAGGGACATTATGATAGGTACTGTTAATATCCAATTGTCTTGTTGTGAAGTGCTGTGTTGCTTACATTGTTCTGTTCTGATCTAGTTAGATCTCTCCTCTTTTGTTTTATTCTCTTTAAAATAAAAAAGTTTAAAAAAAGAAAAAAAAAGAAACTGGAAATGGTGGTGCAGGCCTGTAATTCCCTCCTGGGAATCTGAGGCAAGAGGATCACTAATAGTTTGAGGCTAGCCTGTGCTACATATTGTATTCACAGAAAGCCCAAAATACCTAGTGAGACCATGACTCAAAAATGAACTTACAAAAACAAAACAAAATAAAGCAAGACAAAGGAAATCAATCAGGTTGGGTAAGGCCTGAGGAAGGACAGTAAGTACACTGAGGAACTCACTGTTGAGAAAAGGTGATCAACACTCAATAAGACTTGTAAATTTCACTGAGAAACAAAGTCCATAATCTACATTCAAAGCAGAAGTTCCTGACTGTGGCCCAGACTCAGATTTGAGGGAGCCAGTTGTGCCCAGTGCACCAGGCAAATCAGCAATTACAGCAGAGAACTGGAAGGTGGGTGTGTCTCAAAATTCTCAGGAGCCCCTGCCTTCCAGATGACTGCTATGCTCCTGTACCAGGTCCCTGGTCTCCTCAGAAAGTCACCACTGATGAAGACCTCCTGTTCATCCTCTTGGGCTGAACCCAACAACCTCCTTCCCAAAATTTCTAGATTTCATCTTAGCTACACAAAATTTTTCCCCAGCTTTCAAGATTAGTAAGTTAGTTCATGTATCAAAGCATGAGTACTTAAGAGTTTGTTTGGCGAAGACATATAGATTGGATGATATGTGTATGCATGCATTCATTTCACCCAGATAGGGACCAAAACATGGCCCATAGAAGCTGTTACTGGACACTGCTGATAAATGCACATGAGCTAACAAGAGCTGATGAACATGGCTGACTCTTGTGACAACAAGAATGACAGCAAGAGTGACAGACACAGTGACAGGCTGGCCAGGAACCTGGGGGGATGATGAGCCACAGTGCATATGTGCCTTGTGGCTTTGTGGCACTGAAGCTGAGCCTAAGGGGGAGGTGAAGCCTCCAAGAGGTGGTGATGCATGACACCCTCTTACTTTCTCACCACCACTTGAAGGTTTGTCAGCCTGCACATTTGGCAGAGATTCCCAAGTGGTCAACATGTTCCAGGTTAGTTGTTAAGACTTCTGGAATCAGGAGGAAATGGTAGTGATGCACAGGCACAAAGCATCCATGTCCAAGTGAAGGAGGACTGAACTCACACCTGAGACAGGGGCCTCCTTCACCTCACACCATCCTCCAAGTACACCAGGGATGCTGTGGTTTTCAGATGATCTCACACTCTGAAGAATTCCCTGGCCTCCATGAGAAAAGTACTGTTGGGGAGAAAATACAAAACCATAGTGCAGATGATGGCAGAATGTAGGCTACACTTTAGTGTCTACTGGGTCCATATTTTTACCACACACCCTGCTCTAAGGTTCCACACAATGTTGATCTCAGCCAGCACCTTTGCACTTTTGAAGTTCCTTTATCACTATCTGCTCATTTTATACAGCTAGGTTTTCCCACTCTCACACTGAAATGTTTTCTTTCTTACACTAGATTTGCAGTCCTATTTCCAGGCAGGCTGAACAGTGCAGGACTCACTTTTCTGTGAGATCAACAGAAGAGAGTGATCCTATGAGTCATCTGGCATTTAGGGTCATCATCAGAGACAGCTGGACAGGATGCTTTCCCCAGAAGTCACCAACACTGCTGAAGGCCACCAGCACACTCTCCCTATACCAACATGGACTCTTCACCTGTGCTGCATCCTGCCTGCTTCACTTTCTCTCAATTTGAAGCAGGGTATTGAATCTCTGCATGATTGACCTTGACAGAAGTTAAAGGCCCTGCTTTGAATTGTTCAGGCTCTGCAGTTCATGTCTGAGTGGATTCTCTGGACATTCCTACTATCTAAATCTAATTTTTCACTGGTGAAAGGAAACTACAGATGGACTTTATGCTAAATGTGTATTAATCCTCACCTGTGGGACACTCTCTGGAGAGATTCTTCAGGGTTCTTTTGCCTAAATTTTCAGGAGATAGAGTCCAGGGCTGTGCAGTATCACTGGCTTTCCTTTTTCCAGATTAGGCTCAGCAGTGTCTGCAATGCATGCCATCACATGTGGTACTGAGTGGCCTTAGAGACCTTGGAACACAATGCTAAGCTCCTTGTGGTAAGGGCTGCTGTGCCTACCTCTGAGTCCCCCATGGAAGCAGCACAGTGCTTTCACCACAGGGCCATAGATGTACTGCCTGAGCTGATCTACTGCTGATAAAAGATCTAGAGCTCAGCAGCACTTTCACATCTGATGGGCATGGAGAGTGCACAAGAGGACCAAAGCAGGAAAAGTAGCTGATTCTTGTTTTAGTACAATAAGAATTACTGTTGTTCATCCACTTCAGCATCATAAAACCAGTTTTAATCATATACCTACTCATATATTTTCACTACAAATATAAAAATTGTCTTAATGTGTTTGTACTGGTTCAAATCAGCAGTGGTACATGCAGCACTGTCCCATCCTGCAGGTTTACCAGCAGTATAACTGGTACAGTCACACATGGGAGAGTTATATCTGTATAACCTGTGGTTTAAGGTGTCCAGTAGGGACACCTTATGGCCCCACCCAGTAAAGATTAAAATTGCTATCATATTTTTGTTTCAGCCTTGAGGATAAAACAACAAGTATTACAGTTTGAGGAATAGGACCAGTATGTAACTTGCCTTCATGTGGGTAGAGAACAGTGAAGTTGAAAAGCTCTTCTTATCAGACAGAGCCAAGACATCAGAATCATGCAGCAAGGATGACCCTGTCAGTCTCACTGACCTTGCCTCTTCATTTCTTCAACTGAAGGGAACACAGTTAAGGGAGATGCAACCATCTCCATCCTCAGACCTGTACAGAGGGAATGGCTTTCAGCCATCCAAGAGCCCTGGAGGTACTAATACTCTGAGAGGTGACAGTCATTACCTTCAGACAGGTAATGCAGCTGCTGGGGAACAAGATGGAGAATCAACACAAATGTAATGGCTTCCTTGTCCCAGTATTTCTTATCCTTTGTTGTTTTCCCTGTCTCAGAGCTCTGGGGATGTTCAGGTAACAGCTTCTGTGCCTCTGGACACACAGTTTCCCAGCTCAGGTTTAAGCACCTAGGACAAGAAGAGCACTTACTCACTGAAAGCACCAACATGGCTCTAATCCTCCCATCATCACAAGGACATTTCTGCCCATGTGCCCTGTGACAAATAGGCTGCTTCTCCAGAGAGAAACCATCACCTCCTGAGAGAGCAGCCTCCTGCACACCTGTTGTAGTCAGAGGTTGAGAGGAGAACAATTAGAACCAAGATACAGAATTTATAATACTCTTTTATGATGATCAGCCAGAGTTTAACCCAAGAAAGTACAGGAAAACTGTCCACAATACTAAAAACCAAAATATTCAGCTAAGGGCCTGGATCCCACAGCAATGTCCTGCATGAGTCCAGATGAAAACCTAGAGCCCAGGACAATGCCTCCCACAAGTCCAACTGGAAGTCTAGAGCCCACAAGAAACACTCATGCCAGTCTGTTTTATGTATCCATGCTGGGAAGGCCCAAAGGTCAGCAGTGGAAGCTAGGAAGTCTATGCCAGTGGGGTGAAGGAGCTATGCTGGTAGATTAAGGATTCTACACTGGAGCTGAGAAGTCACACTCATAATAAGGACCAGGCCTGTCTTGAAAATCACCACAGCCAGCCTCAGTGACATGGAAGTCCCAAGCTCCTCCAATGATATGAACAGTCAAGTACATGCCAGAAAGTCAGCATGGTGAGTTTCTCCTGGAGATTAAATGGCACACATCTTCCCCTCTGGAGCCAGGAAGTAATGCTCGATGTAAGGACCAGAGCTGCCCCAAAGTGAACCATGGTCATTCTCACCAACAAGGTCCTGAGCTCGTCCAATGACTATGGTCAAACTCACACTGGGGAAGCTAGTCATGATGAGCTCCTCCAGGAGAACCAATGGATCAAAAAGCAACACTTAGAGAAACCCACAACACCTCACTCATCTTCTCCACATCTTTCTTTATACTGGCAACTTTCCTCATGTGGAACATATATGCTCAGCACCATGCTGATTTAATTCAGCTGGTGTTACACTGACCACCAGTTTTTAAGCCATAACAACACCCCTGCCTGGTGTTGCCAACCTGAGGGCTCTACTGAAAACAGGGCCTCATCTGCTGGGTCTCCTTGTCAGCATCTCTGTCCTGACCACCAGATTCTCTGCAGCCACATGTCATCAGTGCAAGAGAAATTACACCCAGTGTTGAAACTGTTGCTTTTCTCCATCTCATGGTTTTGGTCTCTTGAGGAAAATTGTTCTGATATCTAACTTGGCAAGATTTAACACAGGGTAAAAAAACTGAAAGATTACTAAGTATGTGAGAGATGCTATGTGCAAACACTCGCCTGCTGCAAGTGGAAGAGGACAGCAGGCTCTCAGTATTACTGAAGCAGGAGTCTTGTATCCAGAACCTCTCTATGTTAGACTAGAACTGCTGAAGGTGTAGTTTCCACCTTATCCCATGCGATCCCCTGAATATTCACACTCACCTCCAGGCATCTACAATAATAGCAGTTCCAAATTCTAGTCGCTGGAAACAGGATTGGGGCTCCATGATTGTCTCTTCCCTCACTTGGAATTGTGCTTCCAGGTGACACAATCGTGCTTTGAGTCCACACAGGTGAGTTCTTGGGCCAACTGCACAAATCCACTGTGGAATCCCTTTCCCTTCCAACCACACCACTCAACTCAGGCTGTGACTGGAAGGCTGGAGGACACGAAGCATCCTCAGTTTCTTAAGTTTCTCATTGAACTTTTCCTCTGCATTTTTGGTTTCACTTCATCTACAATGACTGTTTCCATTCTGAGGGATTTTCTTCCTCCACTTATTCTGAATTTCTTCCATCTGTTCCTTCACTTCTGCTTTCTCAGGATGTGCTTTCAGCTTGGCTCCTGCAAGAGACAGTTCTTTGGCTTGTTTTCAGCCACTGAGTAACCCTGCCCTTAAAAAATGCTTAGACACTTTGCCCAGACACTCCTAGCATGCGATCAAGTAGGACTCTCTGGATCAGCTGTCTAAGAAGACACAGGAGGATGGCAACAAATGACTTTGAAGCCACTGGCCTCTTGTTCTCAAGGCCACCTGTGCAAAGTGCAAGACCTAATCTTTTCTCTTTTATCAAAGTACCATTTATCCCTAGGTGCTTCTTTCAGGCTTAATCCCTTCTAATGTCTGCCCTAAAATAAATGATAATCTTTAATGTTTTTGTATCAGGAGTCAAACTCACAACTTCAGGCTTGCCAGGCAGGCACTTATGCTGCTGAGCTAAACCCCCAGCAATAAACAATAATTTTTCAAATCAACCAGGTGTGCTGAGTCACTGATTTGGACAGTAAGAGCCTGGAAAGCAAGGCTGCTCCTGACCCAGCCAATAATGTCCTGGCTGCCTCACTCCCCATGGAAAGGGGACATTCCTAGGCATTGTGGACCAGTGTTCCTCTATCAACACCTAAAGCTGGGCTCTGATTCAGCAGTTCTCCAGGGTCTCTTAAGACATCTCACAGAGGAGAATAAACCCTGAAGTTTTCCACTATACTAAACACAACATTCACATTCTGTGTAGTTGGCTACTTGTGCATCTTTTCAGTGTGGGCAAAATCCTGCCAGCTGCTGTTCTCCAGGAATAATTCTGTGTTCTCTATGCTCAGAGCTCTGTGAAGATTTAGGCAGACCTAGGGCCAGGATGGTGAAGCTGCCAGAACTTGACTTGCTTCTCTCTTTTGGGCACCTCTTTCATTTGTCTTTGAAGAGTATGACCATCCCAGACCCAGGACACTGCCTCTCACAAAGCACCAGAACATATCCTCCTGCCAAGCTTGGGGTTCCTTACCCAGTGTGGTTCCAAAGCCCAGCCAAGCATAGCCCCAGGCCAGCAAATGCTGCTCTTTGCTAGTGAGTGGGGGCCAAGGCCAAACATGAGTTTTGTAGGGCTGGGTTAAACAAAATTGATGTCCACACCCCAGTGGAAAAAGTCCCCAAGAGCTGTCCAGCTTGGCTCCTTATGTCACTGCAAGTCCCTGACAGTTTGCAAAGCTCAGCAGTCAGATCAGGGTGTGACTGTCCTGGTGAGGATGTTACATGACTCAGGTACACAGCCCCTCTATCTTCTGAGTGACCAGTCAGCAGCCAGACTGAGAGGCTCTGCCAGGGAGCAGTCAGCAGGGATGGGTGATCTTGGGCAGTCCTGTGGCACTGGTTGCTGTGCTTGCTCCTGGTAGCCAGTATAGAGGAGCTTGGATTTTATTCTAAACACCTCAGCTGTTTTGCTGTCTGGCCAGTGGAAAGCAAGGAGCAGGAGCCTTGGGAGAAGGAGCTGTGGCTACTGTAGCATGACAGAGGGGTAGGGGAACCAGGCAGGGAATAAGGACAATCTCAGGATGTCCATGTCCCAGTGCCCAGAAGAACAATGAGATGATGATATTAGATTGCCAGAGGGACATAGCAGGTGTAATTAAGAGGAGCTTGTTAAGGCAGTGAAGACCATGGCCAGCTGTTTGGGATGAGGGTGAACATGGGGATGGAGTATTGGACCAGAGCTGCAGGAACAACCTGAATAGCTTCAACAGGACTGCCAGGAATGAGGAAGTCCCCAGCTGTCACTGGACAGTGGCTCTTCCTGCCTGTAGACTCTGACTAAAACTTCACTCTGCCTGTCCTCAGTGCCAGCTTCTGACCATGGGAATTGCAGCATCCCACATCTCATGAGGGAATTCCTTCTTTATTGTGCATTATTTATGCATCTCCCCAAAACCTAACATGGGTAGAGTTGCCCAGAAGTGGGATGGTGAATGCAGAGGGCATGGAGTCTGCATGTGCAGGGGAAGAGCAACTCTGGAAACTATACACACAGAAGAAGAGTGTTAGTGAACTGTGGGAAAGACAACCCTGACAGAACCATGACAAGAATGTATCTGAAGCTCCTTCCAGTAGTACCTGAAAGGGAGCTGGTACCAAGGGTGAAACTTTAGCTAAGGACTCCAATCAGTGTGTCCAACTGGGATCTGCTTCTCCCTGGCTGCTGAGAGAAAACTATGACAGGAGAGTGAATAATTATAAAAATAAATGTTAAACAAAAGGCTTCACGGGAAACAAGCAGCCAGTGGCTTCTGCACCTACAAAGATGCCATCATGTATGTGTCCACTTACTGACTAGGACAGATCTAGCGGTTCAGACCAGCCTGGAGGGTCATTTGCTACTCCAGGCCCAGATGTGGCTGCAGGTGAGGACACTGAGCACACTTTCCACATTTCTACTGGTGAGTGCTGTGCTCCAGCCAGAAGAGCAGCCTGGCTCAGTGCCAGGTGACTGGAAGCATTCACCTCAGCCAGGGGAACACTTTCCTTTCATCACTTCTTCTATCCTCTCCCCTACTAAGAACCTTTTACTTGTTATTTTTTTCTGCTCTGTTTTGGAATGTAAGTACAACTTCAATTCAGGTTTAAGTTCCTGTATCCTGCCTTTCTTGACCATTGAGACAATGGATAGGGCAGCATGACTTCCTCTGCCAGGTAGGGTTGACCTGCTTTAACTTTCACCCAATCCCACTGCCCAAGAGGTCCATGGGAAGATCTCAGTTACAGCCCTATGGAAGCATTTCAGGTATAGTACCATGAAAGGGTCTCAAGTAAAGCCTCATGGAAGGGTGTGAGGCACAGGTCCATGGAAGGGTGTCAGGTACAGTCCCATGAAAGTGTGTCAGGTGCAGCCCCATGGAAGGGTCTCAGGTACAGCCCCACAGAAATGTCTCAGGTACAATCCCATGCAAGGGTCTCAGGTATAGCCCCATGCAAGAGTCTCAGTTACAGTCTCATACAAGGGTCTCAGGTACAGCTCTATGGAAGGGTCTCAGGTACAGCTCCATGGAGGGGTCTCAGGAATGGCCTCATGGAAGGATCTCAGGTACAGCCCCATAGAAGAGTATCAGGTACAGCCCAATGGAAAGGTCTCAGGTACAGCCACAAGGAAGGGTCTCAGGTATGGCCCTAGGGTGTCAATTAGGATCCCATAGAAGGGTCTCAGGTATGACCACAGAACTCTGTACTTTGTTCCCTACATACTTACATAAGTCTCTGTAGCATGCATGACTGAGGTTTGAACACCAAAGGACCTTCCTGCTACTGGAGTCAGAAATGACAACCCCTAAATTAGAGTACATGAAAATATAAAACAGAAACCTAGTAGACATAAAAATCTAATCAAAGTATGCAGTACAGGCAATGGAAATAACCAGTGTGAGAAGAGAGTGTCAGATCTAGGAGATAGCATGGGTACAGGTGATCACATGCTTTGAAATACTGGGCTTTAAAAACCACAGTGAGGCATATAGAATTCTAAACAGCCATAGCCAGAAAAGGTCTGCCCCAAAACATATCACTGTCAAAATCCTACAAGTTCAATACAATGACAAAATCATAAAAGATGTAGGAGAAAAACAACATATCAGTTATAAAAGCAAGCCTATCAAGGTTATAGCAGACTTCTCAACATGAAGCTTAGCACATTCCTGCTGGCTTGAATGACTGATGTCACTTGCATGACTGTCCCATCATGCAGCTTGCACCACTGGTAGTACAAATGAATCTACTCTTATTTATCAGTCTTTTTCCTAATAAAATGGTTCAAGGTCCTCAACAAGACACTTATGCATGTGTCACTGTGGGTGGGTAAAGTGGATGGAAATATAACATGTTCAAATGAGAGCTGCCTGGCAGTGAGATAGACACATTACAGCCCCATGCTGCACATGTTATTACCCAAATCTCACAAATATACAAATAAAGGTGGGGGGAAAATAAAAAGAAAATCAACTAAAAAATATCAGGTGTGAGCCACACCTTCAAACACATGGACTGTACTCATATCTACAGACTATTCCACACCACAAGAAAGGAATACACATTCAGTTCACCAGCACAAGGAACTCTCTCCAAAAGTGAATTACAGAATAGCCCAGAGAGCTTGCTTAGATAAATAAAAATGAATCAACATTATGTCACTTATATTATCACACCATACAGCAATGAAGGTAGAAAACAATGGCAAAGGAAACTAAGACATCTGCAAAAACATGGCAATAAAATAATGCAATCTCAAAATATAAATGGGTCACAGGAAAAATTAATGTTTCTAGATTCCAATGATGATAAACATCCTATGAGACAAATTAAAGTAGTCCTAAAGGGGAAGTTTTTTGCTGTGAGTGCCCATGGTAGAAAAACAGAGCAAGCCCAAATAAATAACCAAATGAGGCACCTGAAGGAAAAATAAGAATAATCCAATTTGGAAAGATTATAATCTACCAGTAAAGATTATAAAGATGAAAGAAGAAATTACATAAATTGTGATTAAAAAATCAGAGAATGAAAGAACTAGCTCTTAAAAAGAATAAACAAAATAGACAAACATTTGGAACAAATTTACCAAAAGAAGGATGGGAAAGAAACATATTAACACAATTAGAAATGAAAAAGGAGAAATCAAAACGGATGCTGTGAAACTTCAGAAGATAAGTGCTTTCAAATCATGTAATTCAATAAATTTGAGAATTACTGAAGAAAGGCATAAATTTCTTGGCACATGAATTATCAAACCTGAATGACCAGGTATGGTGTTGCATGCTTGTAATTCCAGCACTTGAGAGGCTGAGGTAAGGATCCTGAGAGTTCAAGGCCAGCTTGGGCTACAAAGTGAGTTCAAAACCAGCCTGAACTGCACATCAAAACTCTCTCAAAAACAAAAAGAAAAAAAAGAAACCAAAAACCTCAGTCAAGAAAATGACAGCTCAGAAGAGTCTGATAAGAGGTAACAAAATCAAGGAATTATAAAAACCTACCAAATAAGAAAAGTCCAAGGCTCAATAGATTCACCACTAAGTTGGATAAGAACTTTGGGGAAGATCTAATGCCAAAATTCCTCAGACTATTGAGTGAAATTAAAAGAAAAAGACTACTTCCAATGTGTTTCCTCAAAAGAAGCATTAGTTTAATTCCCAAACCAGACAGACACCTAACTGAACTACAGGCCAACCTCTTTAATGCATATCAGCAGCCTTGATCCTCCACTGATACAAGCGTGACTGTTCTAGGGAGCAGCTTTTATCACTGGCAGAATAAGTCCTACAGCCATGCACTGGACACACAAAAATGTTCCACTGCTACTTCAAACAGCATGTCAGTGAAACATAGGAAATATGGGCCTATTGTGAATGTGTAAAAGAACATAGATGCAAAAATCCTCAACTAAAAACTCCACTGTGGGCCTGCCCTGCCACCAGGAACTTAGCAGAAGACTGCATCAGGGGTAAGCTGCCTGTAATTTCCACCGTGGACCCGCCCTGCCACCGGGAACTCAGCAGAAGCCTGCATCAGGGGTGGCAAACTTTGGACTACAGCGGGTTGACTGTATCAGTGTGGTGAGTATACCCCTAAAATAGAGGTGTACAGGGGATAAATAGGGCCAGTAGTAAAACCACCTCCAACTAACTGTAAGACTTTGGTGTGTCTGAAAAGAGTGTATGTGAGCCCTTGCAACACATAGAAAACATCAGGCAGAGTGAAAATGACAAAACAAAAAAGAAAAATGCAGTCTTAAACATATAGCTCACCAGAAGCAAGTATAGGAGATATTGAAATAGAGGACCCCAAAAGTAACACACCAGAAATCTCTGAAAAGACAGCAAGTGAAATAAACAACTGCATCAGGTTATAGAGGAAATCAAATTAGAAGTAGTCTCCCATGTAAAGATAGAAATAATAACTTCAGTAAAGGAGTTGTTGAATGCAGCTAAAGAAGAACTAGAGAAAAAAGTATATGAACATGGAGGATTGAAACTTTGAATGAACAATATAGAAAACAAGCAGAATTCATGAAACAAACTCAAAGAGACATCCAAGAAACAAAAAATTCTATTGAAAGCATGCAAAACCGCCTAAAGGAAGCTGAGGATAGGATTTCAAACCTTGAGGACAGGATCACATTTAGTGATCAGGAAAGGATAGAACTTTTAAAAACAACAAAGCAGCAAGAAATGACAATCCAGAAGCTTCATGATGATGCCAAGAGCAACAATATAAGAATAATGGGCATAAGCAAAGATACAGGAGTCCAGGCAAATGACATATGTAAATTATTTACAGAAATAATAGCAGAAAATTTCCCCAAAATGGGGAAAGAATCTGATATGCACGTAAGTGAGGCATATAGAACAACAAAGAGTCACAATCAACATAAATCCACACCCAGACACATAATAATTAACATCTCAGACATACAGCATAAAACCAGAATACTAAAAGCTGTCAGAGAAAAGACACAACTCACCTATCAAGGAAAGCCCATTAGAATCACAGCAGACTTTTCAGCACAAACCCTCAAGTCAAGAAGAGCTTGGAGTGAGGTAGTTCAAGCCCTGAAAGAAAACAACCTTCAACCCAGACTGATGTACCCAGCAAAACTTTCATTCAAATTTAATGCAGAAACAAGATACTTCCATGACAAAGAACAACTGAAGAAATTCACACCCACCAAACCAACCCTAGAAAGAGTACTGAAAGACACACTACACAGAGAAAAAAATGACCACAATCCCTAAAACAACAACAGAAAGAAACCACCAGGTAGGATAAGCAATTAAATAAGGGGAAAAGCAGAAAGCAAACAACTGGAACATAACATGGCAAAGTCAAGCCAGTACATATCAGTGATATCCATAAATATAAATGACCTCAATTCACCTATAAAAAGAAATAGATTGACAGAATGGATCAAGAAACAGGATCCCACAATATGCTGTATACAAGAAACACATCTGACCCAAAAGGAAACTCATACCTTAAAAATTAAAGGATGGAAAACAGTATTCCATGCAACAGGAACCCAGAAAAAAGCAGGGGTAGCTATTCTATTTGCAGACAACGTGAACTTCAAACCTAAAATGATTAAAAGAGATAGAGAAGGTGACTACATACTTGTTAGTGGAAAAATTCAAGAGGAAGAACTAACAATTATAAATATATATGCACCAAATACAGGAGCACCCAACTACATAAGACAGATACTAATGGACATGAAAAACCAAATACACAAGAACACAATTATAACAGGAGATATTAACAGCCCATTGTCACAAAGAGATAGATCAACTAGACAAAAAGTCAGCAAAGAAATAACAGAACTGAATCATACCTGTAAGCAATTGGACTTAGTAGATATTTACAGAGTGTTCCACCCAACCACATCAGAATACACATTCTTCTCAGCTGCACATGGGACATTCTCCAAAATAGACCATATATTAGCTCATAAAACATTCCTAAGTAAATGCAAAGGTATTGAAATCATACCATGCATAATATCTGACAATAGTGCACTGAAATTGGAAATTAATGGCAAAAGAAATTGTTAAACATGTGTAAATACATGGAAATTAAATAACAGTCTTTTGAACAACCAGTGGGCTACAGATGAAATTAAAGAAGAAATAAAACAATACCTACAATTCAATGAAAATATAGAAACAACATACTGTAATCTGTGGGATGCAATGAAAGTGGTCTTAAGAGGGAAATATAAAGCAATAAATTTTCATATCAAGAAAACAGAACGAGAACAAATAAACAACCTAATGCTCCATCTCAAGCTTCTAGAAAAAGAAGAGAAAGCTAAACCCAAAGCTCAGAGAAGAGAGGAGATTGTAAAGATTAGAGCAGAAATCAATACAATTGAAACTAAAAAAAGAGCACAAAGAATTAATGAATCGAAAAGCTGATTTTTGAGTGAATAAACAAAATTGACAAACCTCTAGGTAACCTTATCAAGAGAAACAAAGAAAAAAACCCAAATTCATGCAATAAGAACTGAAAAGGGACAAATTACTACAGATCCCATGGGAATTCAAAAGATCATGAATACCTACTTTGAAAATCTCTACTCACATAGAGTAGCAAACACAGAGGAAATGGACAGATTTCTAGAAACATATGAACTACCAAAGCTCAACCAAGAAGATATAGCAATTTTGAACAACCCAATATCAGCTATTGAAATTGAAAATGTAACTCAAAGCTTACCAACAAAGAAAAGCTCAAGTCCTGATGGATTCACAGCTGAATTCTACAAGAAATCTAGAAAAGATTTGATACTAGTACTCCTTAAACTCTTCAATAAAATTGAGAAAAAAGCAATCCTCTCCTAAATCATTCCTAGAGGCAAGTATTACTCTGATACCAAAACCAGAGAAAGATCCAACCAAAAAAGAGAACTATAGGCCAATCTCACTAATGAACATTGATGCAAAGATTCTCAACAAAATACTGGCAAATAGAATGCAGCAAATCATCAAGAAGATTATACATCATGACCAAGTGGAGTTCATTCCAGGAATGCAGGGATGGTTTAATATACGCAAACCAATAAATGTAATACACCACATCAACAGAGCCAAAAACAAAAAACACATGGTCATCTTAATAGATGCAGAAAAAGCTTTTGACAAAGTCCAACACACGTTCATGATAAAAACCCTTCAGAAACTCGGAATACATGGCATCTACCTCAACCTTATAAAGGCCATCTATGACAAACCAACAGCAAACATTATACTAAATGTACAAAAACTGAAAGCTTTCACTTTAAAATCAGGAACAAAACAAGGATGTCCACTATCACCACTCCTTTTCAACATAGCTCTGGGAATACTAGCCAGGGCAATCAAGAGAGAGAAGTAAAAGGAGTAAAGATAGGAAAGGAAGAAGTTAAATTATCATTATTTGCAGATGACATGATACTCTATATAGAAGACCCAAAAAACTCCATTAAAAGACTGCTAGAGGTAATAAACAAGTTCAGCAGTGTAGCTGGATATAAAGTCAATGCTCAAAAATTAATAGCATTCCTGTACACAAAGAACTCACTGAGAGAGAAATAATGTAAATATCGCCCTTTACAATAACATGTAAAAAATGAAATACTTAGGAATCAACCTAACTAAAAATATAAAAGACTTATATGCTGAAAATTACACTATGCTGAAAAAGGAGATTGAAGAGGATATTAGAAAATGGAAGGACATTCCTTGCTCTTGGTTAGGAAGAACCAACATTGTGAAAATGGCCATACTCCAAAAACTCTTACACAGATTTAATGCAATCCCAATGAAAATATCATTGTCGTACCTCACAGATCTAGAGAAAGCACTCCTAAAATTCATTTGGAAACAGAAGAAACCTAGAATAGCAAAGGCAATTCTAGGCAACAAAAGCAAGGCAGGAGGCATCTCAATTCCTGACTTGAAACAGTACTATAAAGCCACAGTAATAAAATCAGTTTGGTACTGGCAAAGAATTAGACCTGAGGATCAATGGAACAGATTAGAAGATGCAAGCACAACTACAAAGACACTCAGCCACCTGATATTTGACAAAGGGGCTAGATATGTCCACTGGAAGAAGAACAGTCTCTTTAATAAATGGTGTTAGAAAAATTGGCTCTCTACATGCCAAAAACTGAAACTAGATCCATGCATATCACCATACACAAAACTAAAGTCTAAATGGATCAAAGACCTAAATATTAGAACAGAAACACTAAATCTACTGGAAGACAAGGTAGGTAGAAATCTTGGAGACTTAGGGGTAGGCAGAGAATTCATGAACAAAATGCAAGGTGCATGGGAAACACTTCAATGAATCAACAAATGGGATCTCATATTATTGAAAAGTTTCTGCACTTCAAAGGAAATCACCAACAGAACGAAAAGAAAACTAACAGAGTGGCAAAGAATTTTAACCAGCAACCCCTCAGACAAAGGACTTGTGTCCAGAATATATAAAGAATTGAAAAACATCAAGCCCCTCAAATTCAAAGACCATCTCCAAAAATGGGCATCTGAGATGAACACACAGTTCTCAGAGAAAGATATACAAATGGCAAATAAATACATGAAGAAATGTTCACCATCACTGGTCATTCAAGAAATACAAATTAAAACAGCATTGAGATTCCACCTTACTCTGGAAAGAATAGCTGCCATCAAGAAATCAACTGATAACAAATGTTGGTGAGGCTGCGGGGAAAAAGGAACACTGCTCCACTTTTGGTGGGAATGTAGACTGGTGCAACCATTATGGAAATCCATATGGACAATTCTGAGAAGACTATGATTGGAAGCCCCATTCCATCCAGCTATTCCCCTCCTGGGTATTTTTCCCAAAGAACTGAAAAGTTCATATCACAGTGATATATGTGCACCCATGTTCATAGCTGCACAATTTGTGATAGCTAAATCCTGGAAACAACCAAGATGCCCATTAACTGCAGGGTGGATGAAAAAGATGTGGCATTTTATACAATGGAATATTACTCAGCTATAAAAAAGGATGATCTTGAGGCCTTCATAGGCAAGTGGAGAAAACTTGAGACTACCCTCATTAGTGAAATAAATAAGAATCATATTTATAAATATCATATTGTATCTCTAGTATAAAAAGTAAATAAGAACTACAAGTATAATAAAACCAAAATGTGTAATTGCTATTGTAAAAAAGAGAGGAAGAGAAAGTGCTCTAAGGGATATAACTGCATGTATGTTTGAGTGTGTAAAATAGATGACCATACTGTTGAATCTTTGTTGGATCTTTGAGCAGAACTGTTTGTAGTCTGACTGTTTGAATATTTACTATGTACCCTTTAACTTTGTAACTTGAACAACTACATCCAGGATGACAGTGCATAATTTATAAATTACTAATTCCTTAGTGGGGCTTTTTCTCATTCTCCTTTTTTCTTTCTTTCTTTTAGAATTCTGTATTGTTGCTACCCTTCTTTCTGTTTTGCTTTTTTTCTTCTCTTTAAATAAAATTTTTAAAATGTATAATTTCTATTGTAAAAAAAGAGGAAATAGGAAGTGCTATAAAAGATATAGCTGCATATATGTTTAGGTGTGTGGGATTGATAATCATATTTCTAGGTTCTTGTTGGATTGTTGAACAGATCTGTTTGCACTCTCACTGCTTGAGTGTCCACTTTGTGTGCTTTAATTTTGTAACTTGAATAACTATTTCTAAAAGAACAATATGTAATTTATCAACTAATGATTTCTTACTGCTTATCTTCTTTTTTTGAAATTCTGTTATATTTCTACCTTTTTCCTGTTTTTTCTCTTTAAATAAAAAAAATCCTCAACTAGATAATGGCAAACAGAGGGTAACAAATCATTAAAACAGATCACATATCTTGTCCAAGTAGGCTTCACTTCAGGAATGTAAGGTTGGTTCAAATATACAAATTAAAGCAGGATGTAATGCCCCCCCCATAACCCGAGCATTTGGGAGGCTGAAGTAGGAGGATCACTGCCCATTTGAGGCTAGCCTGGGCTACAAAATGAGCTCAAGGCCAGAGGTTCCACGGGCATGAGTGGCCTGTACCCAGCAACCTTCATTCAACCAGGGGAGCCAGGCCTGCTGAAAGGTGAGCCAAGCCAGTTCCATGCTGCAAGGTGAGTTGCAGCTCACCTGGGCAGGCCCAAAAAAGTTTGGGACCATCAATCCTGGAAGCTGGGTGCCCATCCAGCCACCTGAGGACACTGGAATAGGCTCCAGAGGTTCCACAGGCTTGAGTGGACTGTGCCCAGCAACCTTCATTCAACCAGGGGAGCCAGGCCCACTGAAAGGGGAGGCAGGCCCATGATACAGACACAAGGTGAGTTGCAGCTTGCCAGGGCAGATCTGGAAAAGTTTGGGACCATTGATTCCAGTGACTGGGTGCTGGACCAGCCCCCTAGGATATTACAAGAGGCTCCAGAGTTTCCATGGGCTTGAGTAAACCATGCCCAGTGACCTTCATTCAACCAGGGAACCAGGCCTGCCACACAAGGGGAGCCAAAGTCAAGTGAGTCCCAGTAGCAGAGGGCTCAGGTGGTGATTTCCAACACATCCAGGGAAAGCTTTGGAACATCTCTGGAAACATGGAAATATAGAAAAATGACAAAAATGCAATCTCACACCTCCAGCCCATCCCAAGAAAACTTAGGAGCCATGTACACAGGAAAAAAATACTACACATACATCTGAAACACCTGAAATGATATCAACTGAAACAAAGAAGCAAGTATGGGAAGCTATGAGGGAACTCAAATCAGAAATAATCTCCCAGGTAAAAAAAGAAATGATAAAAGTAGTGAAACAAATACTGAATGCATCCAACAAAGACACAGCTAAAAAATTAGAGGAACAAAGAAAAATGATAGAATCCCTGAGTGAACAGTTTAAGAGACAAACAGAATGCATTAAGCAGATTCAAAGAGATATTCAAAACTCTCATGAAAGTTGCAAAAACCATCTCAACAAAAGTGAAGATAGAATCTCAGACCTCGAAAATAAGATTGCAACTAGTGAACAGGAAAGGAAAGATCTTCTAAAAATAACAAGACATCAGAAAATAACAATTCAACAGCTGCAAGATGATGCAAAGAAAAACAATATAAGATTAATAAGGATAAATGAAAAAGAAGGGGACAACACAAATGATATCAAGAGGCTATTTACAGAAGTAATAGCTGAAAACTCCCCAAACATAAGTATGGAAAATGACATACAGATTAGTGAAGCATATAGAACTCCAAATGGCCATAACCAAAACAAAACTACACCCAGACATATAATAATCACCATCCCAGAAATCCAAAATAAGAACAGAATACTAAAAACTGTTAGAGAGAAAAGACAGCTCACCTATAAATGAAAACCTATCAGAATCATAGCAGACTTCTCAACACAAACAATGAAGTCAAGAAGAGCATGGAGTGAAGTGTTTCAGATCCTAAAGGAAAACAACTTCCAACCAGACTGATGTACCCTGTAAAACTGTCCTTCAAAATGGATGAAGAAATAAGATACTTCCATGACAAAGAACAGCTGAAGAACTTCATGATCACCAAATCAACCTTAGAAAGAATACTGAAAGTCATTCTAGATACACATAGGAAAAAACTACTAAGCAAGACAGACAAAAAGAATGGAAAGTTAAGATACAACCTCAGAAAGATAACATGTCAACAATAAACCAATATATGACAGCTATAATCATTAACTCAAATGGCCTCTATTCACCAATTAAAATGAACAGACTGGCAGAATGGATCAAGAAACAACATCCAACCACATGCTGTCTACAAGAAACCAATCTAACCCAAAAGGAAACTCATAGACTGAAAGTCAAAGGATGGAAAATAATACTCCATGCAACAGGAACTCAAAAAAAGTGGGGGCAGCTATTCTGTTTGCAGACAATGTGAACTTCAAACCAAGAATGGTCCAAAGAGATAAAAAAGGTCATTCCATAAGCATAAGATTGTTATCTCAAGATGAAGAGATAACAATCTTAAATATATATGCAACAAATTCTAGAGCATCCAGCTACACAAAGCAAGTATTAACAGAAATGAAAAATCAAATAGGCAATAACAAAATTATAACAGGAGACCTTAACATGCCATTGACACAAAGGGATAGATCACCTAGACAGAAAATCAGCAAAGAAATAACAGAACTGAATCACACCTGAGAACAAATGGACTTGATAGATGTATTCCAGTGTTCCATCTAACAACATCAGAATATACATTCTTCTCAGCAGTACATGGGACATTCTCTAAAGTAAACGATATAGTAGCCACAGAACATATTTAAGTAAATGCAAAAAAATTGAAATGATCCCATCCATGTTATCAGATCATAGTGCCATGAAACTGGAAATTAATGATAAAAGTAAACTGCAAAAACCCCACAAAAACATGGAAATTAAATAATACACTCTTGAGCAATAAGTGGGTCACAGAGGAAATTAAAGAAGAAATTAAACAATATCTACAAGCAAATGAAAACACAGATACAACTTACTGGAATCTGTGGAATGCAATGAAAGCAGTGCTCAGAGGAAAATTTATTGCACTGAGTTCCCACATTAGGAAAACAAAACAAACACAAATAAGCAACCTGATACTTCACCTGAAACATCTAGAAAAAGAAGAGCAAGTCAAGCCCAAAGCCAAAAGAAGGGAGGAAATCATAAAGATCAGAGCAGAAATTAATGCAATAGAGACTAAGAAAACAATTCAAAGAATCAATAAATCAAAGAGTTGGTTCTTTGAAAGAACAAATGAAATTGACAAGCCCAAGCCAACCTAATTAAAAAAGGGAAGAAAAGACTCAAATTCATGCAATACAGGATGAAAAAGGTGAAATCACTACTGACCCTGTGGAAATACAGAAGATCATCAACAACTATTTCGAAAACCTCTACTCTCATAGGTTCAATAACACAGAACTGGACAGATTCCTAGACACATACGAATCACCAAAGCTGGATGAAGAAGATGTAAAACTGCTGAATAACTCAATTTCTATTAATGAAATTGAAAATGTAATCAAGTCCCTACCAACAAAGAAGATCCCAGGCACAGATGGATTCACTAGGGAATTCTACAAGAAATACAAAGAAGACTTAATGCTGACACTCCTCAAACTCTTCAATGAAATTGAAAGGGAAGCAGTTCTCCCTAAGTCATTCCTGGAAATAAATATCATTCCAAAACCTGAGAAAGACCCATCTAAAAAAGAGAACTATAGACCAATCTCCCTAATGAACATAGATGCAAAAATTCTCAATAAAATATTGGCAAACAGAATGCAGCAAATCATCAAGAAATTATACACCATGACTGAGTGGGATTCATCCCAGGCATGCAGGGATGGTTCAACATATGTAAATCAATAAATGTAATCCACCATATCAATAGAGCCAAAAGTAAGAATTACATGATCATTTCTACAGATACAGAAAAAGCTTTTTTTCTTTCATTTTTTATTTAAAGAGGAAAAAAAACAGGAAAAAGGTAGAAATATTACAGAATTTCAAGAAAAGAAGATAAATAGTAAGAAATCAGTAGTTGATACATTACACATTGTTCTTTTAGAAATAGTTATTCAAGTTACAGGATTAAAGCACACAAAGCAGGCACTAAAGCAGTGAGAGTGCAAACAGATCTGTTCAACAATCCAACAAGAACCTAGAAATATGATCATCAATCTCACACATCTAAACATACATGCAGCTATATCTTTTATAACACTTCCTATTTCCTCTTTTTTTACAATAGCAATTATACATTTTTAAAACTTTATTTAAAGAGAAGAAAAAAGGAAAAAAAACAAAAAAGGTAGCAATAATACAGAATTCTAAAAGAAAGGAAGAAAAAGGAGAATGAGAAAAAGCCCCACTAAGAAGTCAGTAATTTGTAAATTACAAATTGTCATTTTGGATGTAGTGTTGAAGTCAGGGGTTGTGCAGAGAGCAATTAGAATCAGGACATGGAATTTATAATATTATTTTATGATGGTCACCCAGAGTGAACACAAGAAACTGCAGGAAATCTACCCAAAACACCCAAGACATAGAATATTTAGTTAAGGGCCTGAATCCCACTTCAATGTCCTACATGAGTCCAGATGCAAACCTAGAGCCCATGACAATGCCTCCCACAAGCCCAACTGGAGGTCTAGAGCCCACAAAAGGGACTCATACCAGTCTTTCTATGGATCCGTGCTAGGAAGGCCCAAAGGTGAGCAGTGAAAGATAGGAAGTCTATACCAGCAAGGTGAAGGAGCTGTGCTGGTAGGTTGAGGGTTTTACACTGGAGCAGAGAATTGACACTCAAAACAAAGACCAGAGCTGTCCTGAAAAGCACCACAGCCATCCACAGCAACATGGAGATCATGAGTTTGAGGCCAGCCTTGGCTACATAGTGAGTCTCAAACCCCATCCTCCAAAAAGGAAAAAAACATTGTTCATGGAGGATTCTTCTATGACCCTCACTCCTTGTGAAAGCTCAGTAGTACTGTGGGAGGAGACAAGCATGGCTTAGACAGGCTGGGAAGAGTTGTGGCAGGACCCCCAGAACCTACACAGCACCTTGTATGCAGAACTGGCATACAAGGACACAGATGCTATGAAGACTGCACTGTGTCCCTTTAATGGTTGCCCACCCTGTGTGTCTCTGGCTCAGAGCATACTTTTAGTTTTGCCTTTTCCTCTCTTTCTCCTCTTTTTGTTCAGTTGGAGTTTGCCCTGCATAGCCAGTTGCTCCCTTATTCTCTACTCACACTTTTTCAAATAAACTTTGGCATCATTTTTAGCTTGTCTTGCTCAATTCTTTGTTTCACTGAAGAACCTGGGTAATGTGTGAGCCATTTCTAAAAGGATAATAATGTCCCTATTTTCTTTCCTGAAGTTTTAATGCCCAAAATTAATATTCCATCCAAAAGTTTTCTCAATTTTGTTGATCTTTTCAAAAATCAAATGTTCTTTTGATCTCATTGGGTTTTTTTGTTTGTGTGTTAAGAGAGGGTCTCCCTATATATCCCAGGCTGGCCCTTAAGTCCTGGCTCAATCATCTTCTTGTCCCTCAGCTTTCTGAGCAACATGCCACAGGCACATGCCACCACTGTTTTACACTATGGCTTTATATTCTATATTTCATTTATTTCTTTCTAATTATTATTTCCTTCCTTCTGACTTTGGATTAATTTGCTTTCTTAAATGCTAGGCAAGCACTGACCTGTAGGCCCAGTTTTTTTTTTTTTTTAGTCAGAGCCTCACTAAGCTACATGGCCTGGCCATGAATTTTTAGTAATTCAGCCTCCCAGATAGCTGGGAATAAAGGCATATATCACAGCCTGGCTGAGATCTCTTTTATATATGCAGGCATTTGTGGGTTATCAACTAATGGTTACGGTGTAACTGAATCAGCATGGTTCTCCGTGTGGAAGGCCTACCTGAGGGTTGTTACCAGCAGCATAAAAGCAGAACTGGAAGAGCCAGGCTTGGTGGCTCACACCTATAATCCCAGCATTGCGAGTTTGAGACGAGCCTGGGCTACCAAGTGAGCTCAAGACCAGCCTAAACTGCATAGCGAGACTCTGTCTCAAAAAAAAAAAAGCAGAACAGGAGGGGAAGATGGTGTGCTGTTGATTCTTCTGGAGGAGTTTGTCACACTGGCTTTCCTGATACAAATTTAGCTGTTTTCATCATGTGAGGAGTTCAGGCCTTTGCTGTTTGTTGAGGATGGTTGTGCTTGTCTTTGGGGACTCCTGGTCTTTGTCTTGAATGTGATCCTGGCTCCAGTGCAGAACCTTTGGCATGCTGGCACAGATGCTTCATTCCACTGGTGCAGTTTCTAGCTTCCACCACTGACTCTTGGGCCTTCCCAGTGCAGATCCTTGATACAGACTTGCATGAAACATTATCATTGGCTCTAGGCCTCCAGTTGGACTTGTGCAGGACACTGCCATGGAATCCCAGCCCTCAAATGGATTCTTTGGATCTCTAGTGTATGAACAGATCTCCTGTACTCTTGTATTAGACTCTTTGAGTGAATATTATTAAATAATTGTGTCCTAAGTGGGTTGTAGTGGTGCAAGTCCTTTAATTCCAGCAATCATAAGGCTGAGGCAGGAGGACTGCTGCAAGTTCAAGGCCAGCCTGGGCAACTAAATGAGTTCAGGGGAAGCCTGAACTATACAGCAAGACCCTGTCTCAAAAAACAAAAACAAACAAAATTATGTATCCTATATTAAATCTTTTCCCTTGTAAAACCTGACTATAATAAAATTTAAGACTCTATAGTTCCCTCTAAGCATTTTTCTTTTGCCACAGTTCATGTGTTAGTATGTCATACTTTCCATCATCTCAAAGTATTTTCTAATTTCCTTGGGGGTTTCTTCTTTGATCCATTAGTTCACTGTATACTTTCCACACTATATTTCCTATTTTCCCCATTCTCAGTTTCTTGATTTATTATACTGTGTT
>PVLA01006425.1:0-124420 GCA_004027455.1 Hydrochoerus hydrochaeris | reverse complement strand
GGCTAGGTATATGTGTAGAGACTTATACATGTGTAGAACTTCTAAGTAGTTTACGAGAATGGATTATAGTTATTGTAAAGGAAAAAAAAGGAAAAGAGAGTATTCTAAAGGATATAACTGCATGTATGTTTGAGTGTGTGGAATTAATAACCATGTTGCTAAAGTTTTAGTTGGATGGATGAGCAAAACTGACTGCAGTATCATTGTTTGGATGTCCACTTTGTGGACTTTACTTTTGTAACTTGAACAACTTTATCTAAGAGGAAAGTATGTAATTATCAACTAGCAATTTTTTTCTGGTTACTATTTTTGTTTTTTTGTTTTGTTTTTGAGATTTTGTATTGTTTCTACCCTCTTTATATTTCAAAATTTTTTCTTTAAATAAAAAATTTTTTTTTAAAAAAAAGCAAGAGGAGGAAAAGAAAGTACTCTAAAAGAGATAACTGTATATATACTTAAGTGTGTAGGATTGATAACCATGTTACTAAGTTTTTGTTGAATCAGTGACCAGAACTGTTTTCAGCCTCACTGTTTGAATGTCCTCTTTGCATGCTTTAATTTTGTAACTTGAACAACTATATCCAAGAAGACAATATGTAATGTATCAAATAGTGATTTCTTACTGTTTATATTTTTTAATTCTGTATTGTTTCTACCCTTTTTTCTGTTTTGCTTCCCCCCCCCACTTTAAATAAAATTTTTTAAAAAAGAGAAATGCAAAACAAATAACATTCATCAGGGAAATGCAAATAGAGCCACAATGAGATATCATCTCCCTCTTGTCAAAATAGTTATTATCTAAATCACAAAAGATCACAAGTGTTGTCAAGTGTATGTAAAAAGGAACGCTTGCATGCTGTGAGTGGGAAGGTAAATCAGTATAGCCATTACAGAAAACAGTATGGAAGTTTCTTAAAAACTAGAAATAGGTCTACCATGTTATCCAGCAACATCACTACTGGGTATATTCAAAGAAAATGAAATCCATATCTCAAAGAAATATCTGCACTCCCAGTTTTAGCACAACACTATTCATTATAGCAAACATGGACTCAACCTAAGTGTCCATCAATGGAAAAATGGATATTCAGCTTTAAAAATAAAAGAAAATCCTGTTATTTTCCACATGAATGAACCTAAAGGACATTATGTTAAGTGAAACAAGCTAGGCAAAAAAGACAAATGCTATATCATCTCACTTGGATGTGGAGTGCAAAAAGTGAAATTCATAGGAACAGAAGGTAAAATAATGGTTACCAGAGGCTGGGGGTGGGATGCTTGAGGAAATATTAGATGATGATTGGCTCAGCCTATACACTGCATTATATACATATCAAGACATGACAGTGGTAACCCCAGAATATGTGATTTTTACTTGTTAGTTAAAAACAAAAATACGTAATCTTGCAGGTCAAGTCTCTGCATTTTCCTGTAAAATAATTATAATAACCAAAATAATTTCTCTTTCCAACTGACTTCCCAAATAACTAACACCCAAACACCCTTTTGTTATGTCCAGTAAAAACTGACCTGATGAAATGTAAGATTGAAATCAGGAATAGATCAAAAACTTATTATTTCAAACTAAGCATCAATAATCCAAATCAATAGTGCAAACAAGATTTCTGAGGGAAAGGTTAAAGTAATTGGCAAAACACACTGGTTTCAGCCACCACAAGCACTTTCAAAGCAAGGAATTAAATACAAATAATTGATTAGCTCATCATAAGTCATTTTACATATATATATATATATATATATATATATATATATATATATTAGGTACTTTACAAGATATCCCTTTATAATCTAACTGGAGTTACTGCCTGCATTTGAAAGTGATATAACTTCACATCTCTTAAAATCTTCTGCAATCAGAACTGTCACTAATTTAAGCAACCAATGTTCTCAATTAGACAGGATTTGTAAGGACTGAGCCCATGAAAAGGATGGAGACTTTATAAAGCTTTTACTTGGGGTGAGAGATCAGTCTAAGTAGGGCCTAGGTTTACTCACATTGCCTGTGTGTTAAGCTGAATTATATTTTGCTAGGCATTAAATGGAGCTGTAATTTGAATTAACTTGCTAGCAGATCCCACATAAGAATGAGTTGAACTTGGGATCAGATTAAATTTTGGTTTATCTTTTGGGTGAGATTAATTTAAAGTAAAGATTGCCAAATCACTATGGGTACAATAATGAAATCTCAGATTGGAAAACAGGTTGGGAGCTACCATTAAGTTTAACACTCGGTTTAATAGAACATTTTGCATCAGTTTGACTGCTCACCCAGGGTGAATTATCCTTTTCTTTTTCTTAGGAAGATACACATTCTGGTTAACTATTTACGATTCATAATCAGCTAATACAAAACAGACAAACTGATTGTTTACAGCTAGTATCCATTCTATTGGCTGTGCTTACACTATACCATATATGTATGACATCTTTAGAATTTTGCTTCTCTATACATATAGTCTATGTACCTATCTTGACTACAGAAAGGAGTCCTAGCTAGTGTCAGTCAATAACAATAATCCTATTCTTACCAGTTATTGGAGCAAATACCTTGAACCAATCAGTATGAACCACTTTTCAATTGCTATTGGCCTAAGATTGGACCCACAACCTAACTTACCTATCAGACTAAAGAAAGCAAATATTTGGTCCATGACTGAAGGAGACATTTTTATTTCACTTTCAAAGAATAAAAAAGTCATTTGTCACACCAGTTAATGGTAGCCCTTTTGAAAGCCTAAGAACAGTGCCCTTTAGGATACAGCCCACCATTTAGACCAACACAGTAAAGGGAAATACAAAGACAGAAAGCAGAGAAATATCCCAAGGATTCGGGTACTTTGTCTGGAGCCCTCCCTAAGTCTTATTCTCTACTATAAGAAAAAGTAAATTTTCTCATTGTTTAAACTACTTTAGGTAGGATTTCAGATCCTTCCAATCAAACACATCCTAGATTTACACAAGCCAATACATTCAGGGAAGGTTAAAGGAGCCTTCCAAGTGCAGCCAGTGTCTTAACCAAACCCCACACAGAATTTTTAAAATCACAGTAGAGTAACTGAGGCTTCAAAGAAAGTCCAAAGTTTTTAAAGGACCCACTTCCTTACACACGCATGTTTTTCCCTGAGTAAGGAACAAAGACTGACCAAGTAAAGAAAATATGGCTCTGGAATGAGTGATTCTCAGCTCTGCCTCTTAAACAGTTTGTGACCACAGGAAAACCATCAATATGTGTAAACTGGAACGGATAAGTATCTTACAGCAGCACTATTCAGACAATTCAATGAAGTGTATTAGACAAAATATCCAATGGACAAAGTAGAAGCTTGATAAATAAAGACAACTTTCCTTCTCCTTTTCCTAGCTCCCTTCCAAGATATCTTTCCAAAATCCTGTAGTCCAAAGTTATTTTCTTTTTAACCCAAAATTCTTATCTCCACAATGGCTCCAACTTCTGTTTCACCATCTTTCTTTACTTCACCTCCAACTCCACCCTTGCTGTTTATCCAAGTTATGTTCTTGTGGCTGAGCAGATATTTTCATTGATGCCATTTATTGGCACTTCCTGCAGCAAGTATACTTGTGACAATCCTCATGATCACCATTGCACTGTGAGGATGTAGTATGCTTGTTTAATAGTCAACAAAATGAGGCTCAGAAAAATGAAGTAAACTTGTCCATGCCTTATTTATAAAACATTAACTCCAGCATTGTACAGGCACAAAAACAGAAATGAGGATCAATGGAACAAAACATAAGATGCAGAAACAAAACCAAGCACATTCAACTATTTGATATTTGACAAAGGAGCAAAAATACATACACCAGAGGAAAACAGCCTCTTTAGTACACAGTGTTGGGAAAACTGGCTACCCACATGCAGAAGACTAAATCTAGGCCCATATCTCTCACCAAGTACTAAACTGAAATAAAAATGGATCAAAGAACTAAATATTAAAACAGAAACACTTAACCTACTGAAAGATAAAATAGTAATACTCTTGAAGTCTTAGAGGTATGCAAGGACTTTCTGAACAGAACTCTAATTCCATAGGAATTAGTTCCAAAAATCAACAAATGGGAGCATATCAAATCTAAACCCTCTGCACAGTAAAGAAATAACCAACCAAGTGAAACACAACCTACAGAATGGGAAAAAAATGTTAACAGCTATTCCTCAGAGAGAGGATTAATATCTAGACTATACAAAGAACACAAAAATTTTGCCCTCCCAAAGTAAAAGACCCAATAAAAAATGCACAAATGAAATGAACAGATACTTCACAGAAGAAAAGTACAGATGACAAATAAATACAGGAAGAAATTCTCAACATCACTGGCCATTAGAGAAATGCAATTATCAAGAAATCAAATAATAACAAATGCTAGTGAGGCTGGCATGGTTAGGAGATAAGCCATCTACACTGTTGGTGGAAAAGTAAACCAAATACAACCACTACAGAAATCTGTATGGAAATTCCTCACAAAACTTAAACTAGAAATCCCATTTGACCCACCTATTCCACTTCTACATATCTTCTTGAAAGACTTACAAGCATATTAAAATGATACATGCATAGTCATGCTCATAGTAGTACAATTTATAATAGCTAAATCTTAAAAGCAGCCTATATATCCATCAACAGATGAGTGGATAAAGAAAATGTGGTATTTACACACAATGGAAATAAAGTAACATTAACTTGAGTCATTTGTATGAAAATAGATGTATCTTGAGACCATAATGTTAAGTGCAATAAATCAAACACACAAGCTTACACATCACATTGTTTCTCTTATATGAGAAAAGTAACTATAAAGGGTAAAATAAAATAGAAAGTGAGGAGACAGCTTTCTCAAATGTAAAAGGGATCAAGAGATACAGGGAGGGGAAGAGAAGAGGATGAAAAAAGAAATCAAGACGTTTTATCACAAATATCAACTTCACACAAGGAATGGAAACATATGCTGCAAACATGTAGTAATTAAAATAAATCACCAACAAAAGATGAAATTCAGCATAAGGAATCCCAGACTGCATAGATTTCAGCATGACTGAAATCTATGTTCTTAGGTAATTCACTGTACCAATCACCCAAACATAAATCTAGACATGCTTCTCTGTGTGTCTCTTCCTGCATACTAAAAGCTCTTGAAAAGCAGTTATTGTTTGTCTAGGGGAAGTAGGTAATGCAAGTACTGAATAGTCGTCAATTCTAAGCCATTTACTAACAATGTGTACTGTTGGTTACCACTGTAGAAGCTTTCTTGAAGCCCCAGATACACAAAGAGGCCATGAGTCAGAGGTGAAAATAGGATATCTGTATAGAAACTATGGTGGATTAACTAATGGTCAACTTGTAACACCCAGCAGACCTGGTACTCATTGTCTAAGGCCCACCTAAGAATTGTTGCCAAAAGCATAAAAGCAAAACTGGGGAAGAAGATGGAATGCTACTGATTTTCCTGGAGAAGCTTGTTGTGCTAGTTTTCCTGATAGGAACTCAGTTGTTCCCATTGTGGGAAGAGCCTGGGTCCTCATTATCACTGAGGGTGGCTGTGGGCCTGGACATGTCCATAAATCCTCACTCAACTGCAGGGCTAGATGGGGCCACCGTCACCCCAACTCCTACATCACAGGCCAGAATGGTCACTGGGCGGGTGAAGAGAGCATGCGCTGGGCAGAGGCTGACTCTTGAGTTCTCTGCCTTCTTTCTGGGGAAGAACAGGGAGCACTGGTCCCCAGGTTGCTGCTTGGCACACTTTTCCCTGAACCTGGCCCCCATCCAGCTCGGAAATGAGCCCCCAACTCCATTGGACACGGATGGGCTCTAGCCACAGCTGACTCCCAGCTGCTGCTGGCCCCTCCCCAAGGCCGGCCATGGGGGCCCCCAAGACCAGTGCAGAGCTGGGGTGACAAAAAAAAGTCTTTAAATTTAAATGCAACTTCCATGTAGTAATAATGTTCTCATCTCCGAATTATATTATTACTTACCTCTTCCCATCTCCGAATTATATTATTCCTCACCTCTTTTCAGTATTCCTCAGTGGAAAACAGTTATCCAATATCTTTCAGCAACAAATACAGAACAAGCTGGAGATGTAGCTCAGTGGCACAGTGCCTGCCTAGCAAGTGCAAAGCCCTGAGTTCGACTTCCAGTACCAATAAGTAAATAAATACAATTCGAGCTCACATTTTTCATTGTGAGGTACTCATTTTTTTAAAATTGAAGTTATCTGGCAGTGTTGTTTTCTTTTCCAGGAAACCTCTGTGACAGACTGCCTTCAAACTGTGTTCAAGTCACTTGACCTTTAAGAGCTAGAGTCAGCTTTGCAGGCTTTTGTGTCTAACATGGTTTGTTTACCAACTCAATATAGCAGAAGTTATATGGGTTGGATCTGAATTTAACCTTTGAGACAACTGGTTACTTGTTTCCTTTTTCTTTTGAAAACTCTAGATGTATATGTCAGGAAGTATCCCCACAATAACACGGTTATGTTGGTTCTTTTCAGGCAAAGAGAAGCAAACTGGTAGTGCTGTTGCAAACACTTCACCATGATTGAACTACTGATAGGAAAACCTAAACAAAGCTGAAGACTGAGACAGAAACTTTCTACGACAAAACCAAAGGTGGAGTAGATTCTGTTGCTGAGTTAGGCAGCAACTGTTATGTCCCTTGAAACACAAAGCATTGGCCAATGGTTATGTTTTATTTGATCCTAAACATGTGTGGCATAGTTTGATCACAGAAAAATTTTCTTAGAGAACTGGGACTGGAACTTATGAGAGATCATTTACAGCATAGGAAGGACAAAATGTTTCTGCCCAGGGAATTACGCAAAAATATTGTGGAGCACACTGGTGAGCTGATAGCTAAACAGGGAGACGCAGCACAGAACCTACTACAACAACAAGAAAACAACAGATATGTCAACTGTGCCCTACAAGAAAGGACAGGAAAACAAAAGGTAAGTGCTGTCAATGTAAGCGATACTTATGTATGGAACATGCCTTTGTCATGTGTGAAGATTGCCTTGGGTGTGACGGTTGCAGAAAAGCTTATTTCTGTGGTAGACTTTTGTTTGTGTTTACACTATAGTTCACATAGGTTTTTAATTCTGATGTTATCTTTTAGGTTTTGCAAGGAAGTAAACAGCTGATGTGAAAATGTTGATGTCTATTTTAGCACTCATTATGTATTTGATATTTTATTTTATAAACATCCTTTTCCCTGCTAAGTGCAGTTGTCATGTGTGAAGACTGCCTTGGATGGGACAGGTGAAGCAAAGCTTAGTTTTGTGGTAGAGTTCTATTGCTATTTACACTGTAGTTCATACAGGAATTTATTTCTGATGTTATCGTTTAGATTTTATAAGCAAGTACACAGCTGATGTGAAAATGTTGATGTCTATTCTAAATGCACAATACACATTAAGAATTTAATACTTTATTGATATTTTGATCCCATTAATTACACATTGTATAATATAATGAGAACCTCCTGAAAAAACAGTAAGACCACCAAGATGTCAAGTGTCTTACAAAAGGGCCAAGAAAGCAAAGATATGTGCTGTCATTGTAAGCAACACATGTGTCTGAGACATGCTGTTGTCATGTGTGCAGACTGCCTCACATGTGATAACTGATATATTTTTTTTGTAAAGTGCTATTGGCATTTTCATTGTGGTTTATAAGAATTTGTTGTTCTTTTTTAGACTGAGTACACTAAAAAAAGTTGATGTAGAACATTTTTGTTTTTTAAACACTCAATAACTATTAAAAACTCAACACTTTATTTTCATGATTTTTTCCTGTTAAGTACACATTGTTTAATATAATAAAACTTATAAAATTAATAAGAGAAATATTCTAAAAAATGTGGGTTTGAGAGATGACCCATGTTTATCTGCCTTGATGACAAAACTTAGTCTTCTGTCCCAAAGTTAAGGGGCCATTTTCATGCTAGGGAGACATCAGGGAGCTCATAAAAACTATGTTAGCATTTAGTCAAGATCTGATAGGCCAAGGCTAAATTCTAGTTGAGAAGATGGCTCTGAAGAGCCTAGCTAGAGTTTACGCAAGGTAGAGTCCTTGTCAGAAGGCAGCCCTAGCAGCTGGCCTGCCACTGACAAAGTTCTCTACACGTAAAAGCAGTGGAACATACAGATAATGAGAGGTAAAAGGTTTTAACTCTCTCTTAGATGTAGTGTAAGAAACAATACTACTTTGCTCAGGAAGATGTTCAGTACCAGATCCAGGCAAAGGAAACTCTGAATATCGACCTACTTGGAGGCAACAAGCATATACATGGGGACAGTTACAGTATAGAAAAACAGTGTGTGCAAGAATTGATGGTACCAGGTGATTACTCCACCTATGAAGCACTAATAGCACCAAGTCTGGGGAGCCATTTGGCAGGTTACATTGAACAATGTGCCCTTTGCATTGACATGGTTCTGAGGATCACTGGCAAAGTTTTGAAGTCTCTGAGCTGAGGTGGTTTTGCCTGTTTGGCCTTAAAAACCCAAAACACACAAACCCGTACTTCATAAATTGTTTAAGAAAATCAGATTCACTGATTGTATTAATTAAGGTTCTCCGGAGGAAGTGTATAGTTCCAGAACCAATAGAGAGAGAGAGAGAGAGAGAGAGAGAGAGAGAGAGAGAGAGAGAGAGAGAGAGAGAGTAACAATTCTAAGAGGAGATTTGTTAGGATGACTTACTAGACCAGAGGTTGCAGAGGTTCACAATGGTGATATTCAGGCTGGAGATGCAGAGAAAACAGTAGATGCTCAGTTTAAGAAGCTGGATGTTACATAAATAAGAATGAAAGACCAATAATGTAGCTGCTGTAGGGACATGAGGCTGAAGGTCTAAAAGCTCCCTGGAGCATCACTAGCACAAATCTAGTTCAATGGCTGAAGAAGCTGGACTTTAATGTTCAGGGAGCCAAAAACTGGATTGTGCCACCCACATTCTGAGTAAATCTTCCCTTCTCAATCTGCTGATTCACATGCCAATCATCTCTATAAACACACATACACTCACACAGAAATGTGCTTCACCAATTTTCTCAGTGTCTCTTAGCCCAAAAAAGCTGACAACCATCACACTGTTACAGCTACATTTAAAGGAGATGTGGGGACTTCATTCTAGATGCAGAAGGACTGGATTCGAATTCCATCACCACCAGTGACTTTGTGCCTGACTTTCTTAACCCTTGTCTTCTCATCTGTAAAACAGATTCTCACAGAGATATACAATTAAATGAGATTATGTATGGAAGACCCTTAATGGGGCTATTGTTACAATTGTGGTGAAGATTCTGTTGTTGTAGAGTATGGAAAAGAAGCAAATTTTATCAATAGTATTTAAAGGTCAACATCTGAAATATTTCCACTGGGTTAGATTTTCAGGTGAAATAAACAAATGTGAGGAATCTGTCACATAAATAGACTTTGAGACCCTATGTCCCTTAGAATTATGTAATGGCCATTTATAACATCTTAATAAACAAAGTAGATGACTGAAAAATGCTTGTATTGCCACTGAGTTCCATCCATCAGCCAGAAAGGCATAACCCCAGATTTTATTTTCAGTGTTATGCGAAGGCCAAAAGAAGGAGAACAAAACCAAGTAACAAAAACATAATCAATTTCAGAACTCTGTGGATGTAGAACATCATTCTTTTTCCCTTTAAAGAAAGCTTTATCAGCATCAAGGGTGGTTAACTACACTGAGCTAAAACATTTATTTATTAATGTTAAAAATATGCTCTACTTTTGAAGTCTCAAGAATGAAGTATAATCAAATCACTCTGTAAAATATTGATACTGCACTATTGTTTCAATGATGAGTAAAATCTAAATGAGGAGGGCCAGGGATTTAGCTCAGCAGCACAAACGCCTGCTTGGCAGGCGCAAGGTCATGAGTTTGATCACTGGTTCCAAAAATATTTTTAAAATTAAAAAAAATTAAAAGAAATTTAAGTGAGTAGCACAGTAAGGCACCTGTCAAGGACCTCTCAGCCCAAAGAGGACTCTGAAGGGAAAGACGTGAGCATCTGATTCAGGACCCCTAGAACTCATGCACCTGTCCAGACTGCAATAGTCCAGCCAGTACTCTGAAACTTACAGGGTGTCGCCTACAACCCCCAGGCATCCACCTCCACCCAGCCCACCCCTGCACTCTCTCTGGACTTGAGCAAGCCTAGCAAATTCTGATCTGCCTCTTAGAAATTTGAATAACAAGTTCGATCTCTCTAGAGCCTCAATTTTCTTAGCTGTATAATTGGAAATGATATTATTTCCCATTGCACTCCCTAAGATGGTTTTAAAGATTAGAGAAAAGGAAGTTAGGGTCTTTTGTTCAATACCTGGCACACACAGAGCACCCAATAACTTTTCCTTCTCTTTTCTCCAAATCCTTTAGTCCCTATGATTCTGCCAGACTACCAAATCATGCTCTTCCCTAGCACTTCATGGTACTGGCAATTGTGTCTTTTTCCACTGGGGTACATTTTTTTCAATCTCACAATAAGTTCTTTCAGGCCAAGAATAGTTGATTATTTAATCAAACACAAAACATGTATATGCCTAACATCCTCTAAATCTTTATGAACACAACTTGTTAAATCCTTGTAACAATGCTATGGGGTTGTTCCTATTAGGATTTCTGTTTTTTGGATGAGGAAACTGAGGCATGGAGACATTTGAACTTGCGATGATTTGCTCCAAACAATGGTCTGAACCACCAAATCTCCTGTTTTTCACTCTTATCTCTCTAATGCCTACTATATAGAAGACCGTCAATTTAAAATTCTCCAAAAGACAAGTAACTGACTCAACCAGTACCAGTTTGCACATAAGGAAACAGAAACACAGTGTACACATAGCTTCTCCTGGAACAGAAGGACAACTGAGAAGCAAATTGTAACACACAATGTCTGCTCCCTAGTAACTTCCTCCTTCTGTCAGCCATTTTGATGTTCTGAAAAAAGAACCACTCACCAATGAAAATAAAAGTGGACACATGAGCAAACCTCTGTCTGTGATCCCTACACCTGGGTCAGGTGAAAGCCACACTTCTCTCATACCCCATATACCAACAGGGTCTTCATACTTTGGATTGGCAACAACTCTGGAGTTTACATATCATCAAGAATACTTCAGCTGTGCAAGTACCAGAGAGCCCGCAGACCCTGAGTATTTGGGCCAATGGCCTAGCAGGTACCAACCAACTACTCAGATCAGGCCCTAGCCAGCTTCAAGCAAGCATCCCAAATACATATGGTTTTCCAAGCAAAGAAATGCTTTTAATGTGCTATAAAATTTTATTTTCAATACCACTTCTACTTCCTTTCACAGTCCCAAAAACTGACTTTCACAAATCCAGTAGAAGAATTGCCTAATTTTAATCCTTTGTATCCCACTGGACCTGTTATCTTAGTCTTCCAGGGGCATTTGCTACTGTTCAGCCCTTGCTACTGTGTTGGAAAACAGTCTCAGTTCAAATCTCAGCTCCAGAAATTAGTGGCTATGGACACTGTGCACATGTCCTTTAACTCTGTGTCTCAGTTTCCTCATAATTAAAAGGGAAATATCATAGAATCCATTTAAAAGCTTGTTTTAATTATAAAGTGGGTTTATGTGTAAATGACTACACACATATATGTATATTAATATACAAATATGTGCACGCATTATATGTATCAAAATATATGGTGAATATTTAAAGTTTCACAAATTTATTATAGCAAAAGACATACTACCATTAATTACCCTCAAAACATCTCCCTCTGCTTTAAATATACTTATCCTATTGATCCTGCCACTTATTTTTTGGTCTCACCTCCCTCTGAAACAGTATTGGAAGTCCTGTTTTATATGAGTATCTTTATGAAGTGTGATCAAAAATACAGTGAATGCCATATTTATTGAGTGCCACCCAGAAACTTGTAAAACAATTATAGTGTGTCCACATCCACCTTATTCACAGGATCTGGCACTAGCTGACTTCCAGCTCTTCTTCACAGTCGAAATAACCATGACAGGTAGACATTTTGAATAGATTTGAGACATTGAGGCAACCATGACAGCACAACTAAAGACACAAAAGAGGACTTCCAAAACTGCTTCACAAAGTGGCAAAAATGATTAGATAAGTGTATTTGAAGTGACGGGGAAGATTTTGAAGGGAATGACAATGTCTTACTATAATAAACTTCTTAAATTTAAACATTCAGCATAAGTGCTTACCACACCTCAATCATCCAAATAGATATATAGTCATAGATTGAATTTGGTTCCCAAAAAAATTATGTGCTGATTTTCTAACTCCAGTATATCAGAATATAACCCTGGAGACAGGGTCTTTACAGAAGCAATCAAGTTAAAATTAATGGTTTAGCACAGGCCCTCTTCTGCTATAACTTCTGTCCTTGTAAGAAATTTGGACATAGATAGGTACATAAGAGCAATAACTTAAAAGTGTAAGGAGATGACCATTTACAAACTAAGAAGAAAAGCCTGGAACAGATTCTTCTTCTGCAGCCCCCAAATTTGTGGTGCTTTGCTACTTGTTACGGTCGCCATATAGTAGTGTATGTGTGTGTGTGTACCTATATGTATATGAATATATATGAAGAGAGTTCACCACTCAAAAAAATACCCAGCACATATAAACAGAAAAATTTAAACATTAGCTAGCAATCATGGTAAATACATAATTAATCAGGAAATATGTAGATTTCATTATCCTTTCTGAAAAAAATCCAGACTTATGGATACAGAATCACAGAGGAAATATATGGCTACAGTCCACACCTACAAATGCCACTCAATTGGTGGGTGGCCAGGTTCACCTCTTCATAGCTACATACAGCCATGGGAGTGATGGTACATGGTTTCTATTATTCTAAGCCTTTAATGCTTTTTCTCTGACTCCTATGAGTCAAACTTGAACCAGTATCACCACTGACTCAAACCTATGATGAAACAAATATTTCCTACTGCTCCTCTTTCCAGCTTTCAAATGAGTTTAATGGAAACCAATTATTTTAATAAGGTAAACCACACACACAAAAAAGTTACATCTCATACCTACTTGTCTGTAAGACTCACCTCAGCATTAGGCAATAAAATCATAATACAAAAGTTTGAGACCTGAGGCTAATGAATGATTACAATTACCATCCATAGCCCCTTATTCTGTATTCTGTCTTCACTAAAATAGTCTCATTTTCCCTCATTGACTATGGAGTATAGGTAAATTATACATTTGAACTCTTGCTATAGTATGTTTCATTTTATAGAATCCTGTTTTTCTCTGTGTCCTGAATTAAAAAACTGCGGAAGAATATGTTTGAAAAAAACTTGGGGTTATGTTAGTTTTATGCTCAACTTTGTAGGTAATAGGCTGCCTGTATATTTACTTACACATGATTCTGCATGTGTCTGTGTGTAGATAGATAGATAGATAGATAGATAGATAGATAGAAAATATTATCCTATTATTTCTCTGGAGAATCCTAAAACAGGGTCTGTTTTGCTACTGGTTAATATTCTCTGTATCATGCTCTTTGAAAGGGGTCACATTTTGCATTTCATTCAAATAAACCTTGCTTCCTCTAACCTCCATTGCTGTGTCCCTTCTTTTCTAGTTAATTACAGTGTCTCCCACTTCTCACAGTGTCCAGGATTCTAGAACACTTTGCTTAACCACAATGTCAGCATCGACCCACAATGACAATGACTGGCCACCAGGCCTTCTTCTTTATCCTTAAAACTAAACTGGTTTACTAATCTCATTGTAGACACTAAACTCTTTTGGAAAAGTAAAAGTATAGTCAATGAGTAATTTTGGTTAACCTTTTAATCCAAATTTCATTTCTACCTATCTTCATATAATAATAACTTGGTATTCTCCAAAACAGAAACTTTAGTGGACATTTGACTTGTCTTTTCTCACTGTTTTTTGTTCTACCTATAGATATTTCCTCAATACTGGAACAGAGAAGTGTAAAAAAAAAAGCATGATTTTTAAATGTCCCAGCACCTGATAGTTTCTGAAGTATCCTTATGTTCCTTATAATTATTTTTAACTGCAGGTTCAAGAAAGATATATTGGCTTATCTCTTCCTGCCCATGTTCCTGAAAGATAAAATATAGCAATTACTGTTAAAGGAAAGAATTACAAAAATCATACATCTTTAATGAAAGACACAAGAATAGAAATATTATCTAGCTCAGATGGTTCTCAATTTGAGCCTCTCCTGACCCTGTCCTGCCAGTAATTCTGGGTTGAGAGGAAAGAGCTTTGGACTGGGAGTAAGGGTTCTAGAGTTCCAGTCTAATCCCACATTTAACTAACTAGATGATCCTCAGTTTGCCAGTTATTCTGTGTGAATTATCATCTTAAAGTTGGAGATACAGAATACATCACAATTAAGGCAGTTTAGAACAGTAGTTAGGGTTCAATACTGGTCCAACCAAGGTGACCTTGGATAAGTTACCTCACTGCATTTGAGTTCCTTATCTGTGAAAATTTAGACAATCACAAACTTCCCTCAAATACTCTTTATGATATTTCACCAAATTAGTATGCAAAAATGCTCAGACTGTCTATCCTTGAGTAAAGTACTTTACATGCAGGCTGTTACGATCATCTCCAAAGTGCCTCAATATTTTAAAATCATTCAATGACTCCGATACCTCCCCCCTCAAATTTTTAGTGTCTGGAATTGTATTATTTGTACAGAAAGTAAACACAGAAAGAAAACATTAAAACTGAATCATATTTATCTCTGTTATCAATACATTAAAATCAACAGAAATTTCTCAAGTATTAAACACTGATAAAATAGCTGTTAGTACAAAAGGAGCAATTTCACATGATGCAAAACTTAAGAAATTGGAAGAAGATACAAAAACTTTTCTATTTCAAAGGAAGTGTTTTATATCTGAATGTCCCCTGAAAGCATTATGTGCTCATAGATAGGGCTTTAGGGAGGTGATTGGATAACGGAGGCATGATACTGATGAGTGGATTATTCACTGATATATTTAAAGCAAACTGATTTGGGAGGAGAAGAAGCATAGTCAAAGGATGTGGGTCACTGCAGGCAGGGGCTGGAAGGATTTTTGACCACCCCTCCTCCTTTGGTGTCTCTCTATGTTGGAGACCACTATGAAGTGGCTCTAAGCAGTATTTAAAATTAAATAACTGGCTTTCTATGTTTATCTGTGAGTCTGTCCTAGGCCTAGGCCCCTGCCTAGCAATGGGAGCTGATACATAGCAAGTGAACCTCTATGAATCACTGGTCCTGGCTGAGGCCTGTACTGGCCTGTGAGGCCAGAGATACCTCAAAAAGCAAGATAAGGCCACAACTGAGGACACCTGGCTCCAATCCCAAATAAGCAGATAGAGAGTGCAGCTGAAGGCATTTCACTCCTTGCTGTCTCATTCCTACCATAACTGTCATCATGGAGATAAGATAGTTCTACTAAATTGGCATAATTTACTGCTTGGAGAAGTAGTAAGTCTTTGAAGTGACTCCCAAGGTCCTCTTCACGTCTCATGCTTTCCTCAGTATCCCCTCTCTTTGTTTGAAAATGAAATAAATATGGGTAGCCCAGAGAAGTACCTCTATCTTAGCCCCAAGAGTCAAGAACTCTGTAGAGAGTTTTGATCCTCCTGGAGCCCTAAAATCATACCACTTGTCTTTATTTATTTATTTATTTATTTATTTATTTATTGAAGCCTTTGCCATACACAAATTTGAGTGTATGGCACTCTAGGCCAGACCTGGCTATCTCTCTACTTCTTGCTGTCATGCTATGGCATACTATCCTCTGCCATGCCACTCTGCCTTAGAGTCAGCCAACTATGGACTGAATCCCTACAGACGGTGAGCCAAAATAAACCTTTCCTCATTTAAATTGTGGGTGTCAGGTATTGTGTCTCAGAAACAAGAAATTAATCAAGACAAAAAGTAACCAGCATTCACTGAGCATATGTTAGAGTTCTATAATCTTCTTTCATTAAACTCTCCTCCAATATCACTGTGCAAATGATTACTGTTTCAATTTTACAGATGAAGTTGAGATTAAAGGATGCTTATTACAGTTGCAAAGTTATATAACTCTGGAAAGGCAGACTCACACTTCACAAGAGTCTAGGTACAAAGCTTACTCTTATACCATACCACAAGATCATAGTACTACCTCAGTCAGAGTAGTGCTGGTGAGGGACTGTTTTGTTCTTTTGGTGTTGATTTTTGTTTTTATAAAACAGTTTATAACTTAAATGAATAAGTAGAACTTGCTGTTTAAAAGAACCTTTATATAAGTTTTGCTATGAAACAAAAATAGAATGATCTGCATAACACTGTATCACTTTCTAATTTCTTAATACACATAAAAGAACAGAAGTAATAGTTGTCAAACTGAATATTGATTGTGGAACCAAAGATTGGGTAGAGTGGAACAAAATTTGAAACTAGATGGTGTAGGCTTCAGTCCCAGTTTTGATACTTACTAGCAGAATACAATCACTATACCAAAGATGGATATGTTAACTGCTACACATCCCTCATAACATGGAGTGTTTAATAAAAGAAGAGAAAGCCTCCAATCTCTGCAATACTGCTTCTAATTATTTGTCTTCATCATAACAAATAAAATGTTTCTAAAATGTCTAATAGACCTATTATACAACATGGTGACCACAGTTAATAACAATATATTATATACTTGAAAATTCCTTATATAATAGATTTCAAGAGCTGTCGCCACCAGTAAATGATTTTCTTAAACTTTTTCAACAATAAAATGTGTTATAAATTCCAAATTCCAGTGTAATCATAAGTAGTATTATTTCCTGACATCTCCTAGCAAAAAGCATTATTTGAATTCACTCCTGCCCCTTGATTTGGGCCACAATTCCAAAAAATTCAGCATATCCAAAATTGATTGCAGATATTCTCAAAACAAGGTGTTTAAGTCCACGCCCCACCCAGCCCCTTCATTTTTTGCTTCTCCTACATCTGGCACTGTAGAGCATTACAGAGTAGGTATTCAGTAAATGGTTCTGAATGAGTGAATGAATCTGTGAATTCTATTTACCTGTACCTGAGTACACAATCAGGTACATGAAGTTATGGGGCCCAGTGTAAAATACAAACTCAAACAGCAGGAAAATTAATGATGATAGAGTTCTAAACATAAGGCTTTTTCCTATTGTTCTATAGACTCTTTCTATTACAGCATATTTTGCTACTTAATGTTATTTTAAGAAAATTAAATATTAAAATTATTAGAGTGAGAATTGTATTGTTCATTTTTGTACTGTAGAATGCTAGTGAGATTACAAAGGTCACATGTCCATGAATTCCGACTAGTTGGGTACAGTCCTAACAAATTAGGAATAAATGACAAAAGTTAAGTATTTTCTGGCATGAACTTATACAACACTAGCAAGCAAAGTCAAAAAAATCTGCATATGATAGACAGAGGGCATTGTAAAATAGCTTTTTCCCATTTTTAATAACACCAAGAAAGCCTTTTATTTAACTAATTGCAAACCAAATTTATTCCCATGGAGATGAAGTCCTTCGTTAGTACATAAAATTGTTTAACAAGTAAGTTTCTATCTTTAAGGAAAAAAGGAGAAAGAACACAGAAAGTATGCTATTAGTATAAAGAATTATGGATGGAGAAAATTGATGGCTTTTATTTACTCATATTCCATTCTACCTTCATGCATGCAAGAGGCTGGCAAGATATTATATCATAATTATGGACTCCCCTAACAGCTTGAGTATCAATAGATCCTATTGTTCCAAGTCTTTTGCAAACCTATGAGCTCCAAGATTGCATCACACACAAAAAGAGCAGGAGCTAATTGCATTGCATATTTATATTTCCACAGTTCTTGCTATTATCCACATAATTCCCTGTGGGTTCTAATTAGCTCAATCAGAGCTGGGGGTGTAAAAATGTAAGCAATTTCAAATAAATACAGGGTTTGCTACCATCACAAAATTTGGCAAGTTGGCTAACCTTATAACTACAACTTACAGTTAAACTGAACAAGTATAGTTTATCTCTCATATATGAAAAACAACTGTGTAGGTTTTCCATGCCTTAGAATTTTTTTCTCCAGCATTGGGGATGGAACTCTGGGTCTGGGGCATGCGAAGCATGTGCTCTACAATTGAGCTACAACTTCAACCCTTGGGCTTAGATTTAGTTAGGGATAATGGCTTCTTAAATAATACTGACCTAAGTGGTTAGCATTTTGATCTTTTCCTGGAATTGGAGGGAATCCGCTTTGAATATAAGTTTGTGGGGCTGTTAAGTGACAGCTCTGAAGATACCATCCAGTAACTCGTCGCCACTCTCTTTCCTTTCACATTTTATAACCTGCATGGCCCAGAAGTCTTACCTTCTAATCCTGTACAAACTATAAAGAATGGTGCTTCAGAAATGTATTTTCCTAAAGGATCATACTCTGAGAAAATGAGCTTAATTACTCTAGACATCAATCTATGATTTAAAGTTTAGGGAAACAATTTTTTTGTTTTAAGTGAAGGAATCTAAAACTTCTCTTAACATAAACAAGATCACTGTCAGAGTCTCTCCTGCTGCCCATCACCTCATTATTAATTCATCTGGCTTCAAAATCTCAGTTCTAATCAGGGAGTTGGCTCCTGCTGCTGCACTTACAATCAGCTCAATGCCAAAATGGCCTTATGCAATTACCCTCCTCAAATCTACAGATGAATTCTAATGAATAAAATCATTTGGAAGGCAGATGATATGCTAAGACCATTTTGTGGTGACTAATGGCTGGAGTTCAGAGCTCATACCAGCTTTTCTCTCCTGAGACATCCAGTCTTGATTTAGGGGAAGGTCAAGCAAATCAGGGAGAAGGGAAACCCAAAGAGACATCCAGAGAAGACCTGAGGATACCACTTAGACCAGAGGCCCAGCCTGACCATCCAAGTGCATGCAGACCATAGAAACATTTTGTTTTTCCCCTGTCCCTATCACCTAGTAATGCATAGTACTTTATTAGTGGCAAACATTTGGGAGCATTTACACAAAACTGTAGGGTTTAGGGCTCTGAAAATTCATATATTCTGTAAATAGGAAGTTGCATTCTGGCATGTTAAAAATTGATGAGTTCTAAACAGAGGTTACAATCTTTCAACAAGACAAAACATCTTCATTTAGTGTCATCTCACCCCACCAGATTGGCTCATTCTTTTGCCTACCCAGTTCTGTAGATAACATCCAGTAACTTCTCCACTCCCATTTAAATTTTATTCCTGAATCCAAAACTCATGGTTTTTCAAGTTTCTGTAGACAGTAACTAAGTCTAGCCCAAAATTCCAGCAAGGTAAGCAGCCCAAAAAAGAGAAAAAGAAATAAAGTAGAAACTTTTGAAAGTATCTAGAAGCTTAACAGAAAGAAAGGAATTAGACACCATCATTTCCTGATATCATATGTGCTTACTGGGCACCCACCCACTGCCTGGGCACCAACCCACTGCCTGGTACAGTTTGAGGAATGCTGTACTAATAATACGGATACCTGCCTTTACCAGGCTTCCTTTCTCTAGTCAGACAGGCAATAATCAACTAAAAATTAAATACATACTACACTTGGTACATGGTAAGAGTAAGAGACTAAACATACAAGTTATCAGATGACCAAACTATACATAAAAATAGAACCAACCTGGAAGCCACCCTACTAACTACAGAAAACAGTCCAGGAAGCCAGACTGCTATCTGTACCAACCAGTGCAGGAACTTGAACAAATCACTGTGACAATCAACAAAAAAATCAGTGCTTGATTAACAACTAACAGCTTCCCTAATTTTTGTTTCCGTATCCAACTATGATCAAGCAGACAAAATCAAATATGCACCCCCCTATCATCACATAGGATGCTCCACTTCTCATGAGCTCCCTCCTCCGTCTGAAGCCTGAAGCCTTTCCTTTTTCCACTACAGGTCCCATTCTTCTGCCTGCCTTTGAGTCTCTGCCAAATGCAAGAGAAGGTAGCTAACTGTTTTGACATAGCAAGCTCTGAATAAGCAGTCTTTTGTTCTCACTTGGTTGGTCTTTGTTTATTTCCATGGGGCTTGAAAACAAAATAAAGCAGAGCAAAAGGACAGAGTGGTTGATGAATGGGAAGATTGGGAAGGACCTGATATTGGACCCAAGTCCTGAGAAGAGTAGGGAAGGCAGGGAGCCATATATGTCTATGGTAAAAATACTGCAAGTAGAGCGAACAGCAACACAAAGCCCAGACAGAAAGTAAGCCACTATTGCGACCTAGGACCAGCAAGCAAAATAATGGAAGAAAGGAATTTTAGGACAGGGGATCAGAGAGGCAGCTACAGGTTAGATGCCAAGTTGTGTGGGGTTTTCTGGTCACAAGAAGAACTCTGAATCTCCTTCCCAGTGTAGGGGGGAGAAGACACCGTAAATGCTAAGGAGGGCATTACCATGACTTCACATGTGGCCTGCTGTGGGGAAAAGAGAGGGCAAAGGTAGATGAGAGACCAGGTAGGAGGCAACTACAACCACCCCCAGTAGAGGTGTCATGGCAAGCAGAGCTAGGGGTGCAAGGTAAACGGTAAGAGGCAGCCAGGTTTGGATATAAACCCTGGGCTTTCTGAAGTAGTGCGTGTACAGTGGGAAAGAAGGCACAGAATCACAGATGATTCCTATTCTCTTATTAGTAAACTGCCCCTCACACATCCTTCACTCCCATCACCAGCCCTTTTGGGGTCCCTTGCCCGGTAGTACAAATAAACTCTGAGTCATGTAACCCAGAGTGGATGAGGTCAAGCTCATGGGAAGTTTCTGAGGAGAAAACAATTGAGTAGCAACAACCAAGGCAAAATGGTCTTTCTGCACAAAGTCCCAGGGGCCTCTTATTGAAAATGCTGCCTCCAACTCCGGAAACCTCCAGGCTTCTCAGATCACCTTCCTTCAGAGGCCACATCTCCCTTTCTTTGTTGGTCAGATTCACCATCATTCTGGCTGGTGCTAGAACTTGTGGCCTTATCATCAATACCTATACCTGCTGAACCCCTCACCCTGCCTGGGCAAGCTACCTGGCTTCCAGCTACTTTTCAGGTTAGAAGAGCCTAAAAATGAATGCACCCTTTACTGCCACACTCAAAGCAGCCATGGATTGATTTCTGGCAGATGTAGGCTATAAATACTTTAGGTCTCTCCCTCCTGACCAGGCTAGATCTGAGGTATGTGTTTTGCACCATTTTCCAAAGTGACCTCTGGGGTTGCCAGCCTGACAACACCTGAACTTTCCTACCACCTAATCACCTAGCAGCACCACTGTTCCTTCGTATCAATAGCTTGCCCTTGAATTCTTGGCTTAGGGTCAGCTTCTAGAAAATACAAACCTGGCCACTTAGAAGTTTTTTGTTTGTTTGTTTTATTTTTTGTTTGTTTTACCAATAGTATGTGTGGTGAGGAGAGGTCTGCTCCAGACCTTGGTTTTAGATGTCATTGTCTCTAGCAGAAAAGACTAGGATACTTGGAGGAAAAACTAACTCCAGGGTGTGGCAGGGTGAGGACAAGATAATTATGGAACATTTTGTAACAAAAACTGAGGATATTTCCAAGAATGATGGAGATATAAGGGAACGTGGGGCACACTACTCTGGCAGGCTGAGGCAGAAGGATCATAAATTTAGCCCAGCCTAGCAATTTAACCATTTAGTGAGACCCTGTCTCAAAATTTTTAAGAAAAGGGTTGGGGATATAGCTCAGTGTGAAAGTTCAAGTTCAATCTCCAGTACTACCCCCATACACACACACACAGACACACACACACTCACAGGATCCAGCTTGAAGGAGTCCCTACTACCTAAACTATGGTGGTTTAAGCATCACAGATAGATAGAAATAGTAATAGACCATGACCTAAAATAAAGTAAGAATCCATGAGTCTGTACAGATAAGTAATTAAAGGAACATGAAAGAAGAGATAATTCTTCCTTTCAACAGCATACTAACAAAAATAGAAAGAATGATAAAATTAGTAAAAAGCCATTTTACAGCATGATAATGCAAATTGAGACCAAAAATCACCAATGATGCTAAATGTTTAATGAGTAATAGAATGGTTATCTGATGTCAAAGTCTCTTCCCATAAATTACTTGTTAATCACAAAAGGAGAAACAGTAACTATACAAAACAAAATGGAAAAACAAAGACTGTTTCACACACTGAAAGATTTTCACTTAATCCTTGCAGTGCATCCCCTGAAGCTCTCCTCCCCTTCCTGAGTGTCTTGCCTCCCTGTACCAGGCCACACTTCCGCTTGCAGTCAACAGGAATTCCACACCATCGTAAGTGTTTTGAAGCTAGTAGGAATATTCTTCAAGCACCATTCTGAGTTGACTGTGTATATTGTAGTGTCTTTCACAGGCCATGATGAATATCCAAGACACAGAGATAAAATCACTGGCTTACAAAAACTCAGTAAGAAGCATCTGGGCCAGTTTAAGAATTAAAATGCTTCCAAATCATTGTTTCCATTGACTCTGACTGCCAGGGATCCCCTTCACAGAGCCTTCTCAGAATTCATATAAAATCCTGGGGGTAGGTGGGAGTGGAAAGAAAAGATCAGAGTCAGGAGGAGTGTATTAGACCTTCATATCAAACAACAACCTTTGCATTCACAACCTTTTGTGTTCACATTAGATCATAATCTGTAGACTGCTTACTTTATAGCATATAACATTGGTAACCACACAAGGAATCTAAAATTTCTTTCAATTCAAATGCTGACATTCTTCTCAGCATTTTTATTGTTTGGTTGTAAATGGCATTGAGATAGCAGCCATCATGCAGCCTCCCCTGGCTTCTTTCAAATACAGAGGTGTCTCACCTTTCACAAATTTGCCAACTGTCAGTATAGTCACACATTATATATTATTACTCCCAGCCTCTTTGCATATGCTAAAATCTGATTTCTATTCAACACCCAAGGAATGATCAGTGTAAGCTATCACACAGTGATGTCACCGGAGGGTCCATTGCTCTGTCTCTGTCCAGCAATATTTATGTAATCGTTTGGATGTATGTTGTATTTGGTCAAATGTTTTATAGAAGTAAGTAAAAAACAAAATAATGAAAGTGCAAAAGTAGATAAAAAGTATAGATCACGTAAGTTAAATATAATTGCAACAAAGATGAGAAATCATTAAGCAGCCTGAAGACAAACAATCTTTCACCTTAATCAGATTTTCATTGGGCTTAGACAGGTCAATTGTGTGTTCAAATTAATTATGAGGAAAAAGAACACAATTAAAAAACATGTACCGAATGTCGGCAATAAATCATAAATGACTGTGTTTAAAGAACCAAGGCATAATCAGGGATTTCATCACTTTTTTTACCACTCTGAAAGTGGAATTCCTACTTTCTTTGTATCAAATAAATCTATTATCTGGCTTTCCCACATTCACCTCTTATACAAATATCAAAGAATGCATTATGTATGATAGGATGGAAGGTAGTACCTAGGCTTGTCACCAAAAACAGGCAAAAATACTGACATCTAAACTGATATAGACCTAATACTAGTATCTTAAGGAACTTAAACTCCAATGGAAATAAAGCAAAGTTGAGAAAAGTAACCTTGTCTCTATAGGACAAAAACTACCTGAATAAAAAATGCACCCTAAAACCACATCCTGTGCACAAAGTTACTTATGGCTGTGGAACTTGTAACAGCAAGTCTGAATCCCAAATGTTTCTCCATAAAAGGCTGGTCAAGAAGGCTATGATATCCAATGGAAACCCATTTAGCCATACAACAGAATGAAGATCTTTATGAAGCAATATGGGGTGACTACCAGAATATACTACTGAGGAAAATAAAAGTACAAAACATTATATCGAGTTTGGTACCTTTTGTAAGACAGACAGAAAAATGAGTATACACATTTTGCTTATTTTTCAAAGAAATATAAATATTAACTACTGGTTACAAAGGGTAGAAATAATAGGGTACAGACAGGGATAAGAACTTCTATAAAATATATCCTTGCAATTAAGTTTGATTTTTGAAGCATATATGTATTTTACCTATTTAAAAATAAAATTTAATCAAAAATAGGCCTTCACTTCCTATAGGAAATTAGGGTCCTGTTTCCTGGGTGAAGACATGCTTGCCTCCAGGTAGTGAAGAACCACTCAGCACCCCGAGCTGACCTTGAAAGCCACTGGTGCGGAGGCAAACTCACTCTCACAGCACTAAAAGCCACGAGCCAGTCTGGCTGCTATCGCTCACAAGCCTATACAAATCAGTGAATCTTTCTTCCTGTCTGTCCAAGGGGAGAAAAGTTTACTCCATGGAGAAGTAAGTAATTTGAAAAAAAACAAACTGAAAATAATTCACCATCATAAACTTTATAGCATATAACATTGGTAACCACACAGGGAATCTAAAATTTCTTTCAATTCAAAACTATAACTGTGACTCCTTACAGGTATTTAGATGATTCCCAATTTAGGGTGGTTCAACTTATTTTTCACGTATATGATAGTGGATATTGAACCTGGGCCTTTCATACTGAGCTACAGCCCAGGTCTTTATTTTTTTATTTTGAGAAAAGTGTCTAGGGTTAGGAAAAAAAAAAAAAGCAACTGCACTTCAGATTTTGAATGTTGAATTCTTCCCTGGAGCAAGAAGCATATGGTAGGACAATCTCTTGTGAGCCTGAGTAGCTGCAGTGAGCCACAGCTCACGGTCAGCCCGACAACCCTGAGGAAAAACAGCTGATACCCTTCAGTGGAATGGTTACTATCAAGGACACTTGGTAGGTTACATATATTAAATGCACTTTTGACTTAAGGTATTTTCAATTTATGATGGGTTTACCATGACTATGACCCATCATAAATCAAAGAACGTATAGTCTAAAGATAAAGACTAGTGTTGGAGAGGTGGCTCAGGGATAGAGTTCTTGCCTTGCATGCACAAGCCCCTGGGTTCAATCCCCAGCACCACAAAAAATAAAATAATTTTTTTAAAAGTAAAAAGTAAGAAAGATATCTTAAATTACTCAGTTGGTTTGCTTTGCTGTTAATAATACTAGAATTCTATTTTATAAAATTATTTTATAATTACTTTTTTGAATAAGAAAGTTTTAAGCCAAGAATTGTATTCACATCCAACTTACTTCTTAAATGTAAAGGGCAGGGTGGGAGATTTAGCTCAGTGGCTTAAGTGCCTGCCTGGCAAGTGTGAGGTGGTAAGTTTGATCCCCGGTACCAAAAAAAAAAATTTTTTTTAATTAAATGTAAAGTGCAAAATGCTACTATAAGTTCTCCTGTAGAAAAAGAAGTCACTTAACAATGTATTCCAGGAACCAAAAGAAGAATCATATATAAGAATTCAAAGGTGAATCAGCTATTGTTACACAATTACTTACCAGTCTTCTCTATCTCAATTTGGACTTTCAACCGAAGAATAGTCACTGGATTTCACGACCTCTGATGGATTTCTCATCCAAAGGTAAAGGCCGGCCCACCAGTGCTACCCTAAACTGTTTTTTCTATCTGACACATACCAGAAAACATCCATTTCTGAATCCTGTTCTTTATCCCTGAGTTCAGATAAAAGCTTATACTGTGTTTGAATATCACTTTAAAAACACATATTACTCTATTCCAGCACTTGTTCTAATAATAGTTTAACTATTTACATGGCTAACATGCTATGCTGGGAGAATCACTGAAGTAATTTTTCTTTCTTCTTCCACAAAAATAGTACTGTATAGAGCAACATAATAACCATTTTCATTGTCAAAGAACTCAAGTAATGATTTTCTGAAACTTTAAAACTCACACTGAATGACTGAAGTCTCAAAGTGTTATTTTTTTCACTGGATAAACTAGTCTATGGAAGATACCACCTCCAATTCCTGTTATCTTTCACCAACTAACAATTACAAACGTCCCTGCATTGACTATACCTTAAGCTTTGTCACAAACATGTTTTAAAATCCACTGAAGACTATGATAACACAATAAAATGGAACAACAGTATTTATCTCTGGATGGTAAAGTTCTATATAATTATTGCACTTTATATTTTTACATCTTTGAAGCTTTCTGCAATACACATAGATCACCTTCATAACCACATTAATAAAAGTTTAAATCAGTACAATTTTATATACATATGACCACAATCATTTTTCAAATGTAAAAATAAAAATTAAACTGGGTGTGGTGGCACGTGCCTGTAATCTCAGCACTCAGGAGACTGAGGCAAGAGGCTTGCCATGAGTTCAAGGACAACCTAAACTACATAGCAAAACCCTGTCTCGAAAAACCAAAACAAAAATTAAAACACTAACCCCATTACTTTTTTCTGAGTGACAAGACTATAACTAACTGTTCTTTTCATTCCCTCTGCTTTTCCATATTTTCTTAGTTTTCTGAAGTGAATATATATTTTTCTTACAATGCTTTGAGGAAAAAGAGACACAGAGACAGAGCGAGAGACAGAGACAGAGAAAGAGAGTGTGTGTGTGACAGAGAGAGAGAGAGTTCTGTGTGTGTTTGGTGGAGGAGGACAAGTCAAAATCACCACCAGCTGGAAGGAAATCACCAGTCTGTTGTTACTCATTTGAAATGCAGTCAGGGGACAGGGAAGAAAAAGCTACCAAGGCTTGCTTGTTCCCTGGTCACTTACCTTCGGCATCTATGCCAGCCACATAAGGAGTAGCAGTCCCACTTAGGTTCCCCTTCTCAGTTATGTACCTTTATGGGTCCCAGGAGGGAAAGCCTACTTTACTGCATCTTCCCCTCCCCAAATTATCTCCATGCCATTAAACCAGCATAGTCCAACCACCCACACATGCATTGGAAAACTGTTATGTTTATTTGCAAAGAAAGACAAGGTTGCCTTGTAAAGCCCATAATTAAGTGCCCTAAACAGATTCTGAGTTTACAGGACTCTTTGAAACCACATTACTTTTCTCCTAATAAAGTTTTCCTCCTTGCTCCCACAGCAGAGAAAAACATTTTATGGCTTGCCTTTAAAAATGATATGGTGGGAGACTGATAGCACAACAAGAAATCGGATTCCCCTGGTTGGAAAAAAAAAAAAAAAAAAAACAGCCCTAGCAAATGTTATTCTATAGCAACTAATAGACTCTAACCATAAATATTTGTTTTTAAAGTATCTGAGGGTAAATGCCCACCGTGCATTTTGTAACAAACTGACAAATTTCTTTTGCTATTGTGTTAACCTAAGTGACCTAAAAGTAAGAGAAGTGGCTGATGTGCCATCTACTGCAGAACTATTTTTAATAATAACGTGCTGCTTCTGTGCTCCATGATGACAAGGAACACACGGGGGTGACTTCTGTTACAAGTCCTTTCCCTTTCCCTGCCTGTGTTTATGCTAGATTGTGCTCATAATCAGTTCAGCTGTGGGCAGAAAGCGATTTTCTTTTTTTAGTTTATTTTCCCTAATCCCTTTCACTGTAGTATTCAATATTTCTTGTGATCCTCTGGGGTACTTTAGACTAGTATCTTTAAAAATATGGCCCATGATGCTTTACTAATCTCATTCTTGAGCAGGTGTTTTCTCATTCCCTCAACCCCAACTCCAAGACAGCTTTTCTCATCATGGGAAAATCTGGGTAGCCATATCTTGATTTGAACCCCAACTCAGACACTTACTAGGGTTTATGAATTGAAGTGAGTAACTCAGCCTCTTTAAGATTCAGCTCAATCATTGAAAAACAGATAAACAATACTTATATTTCAAGGTTGTCATAAAGAAAAAGAAACACTATGTGACAGGTTCTAGCCAGTTGTAGATCTCACTGAAAACTCTATGTTATCTAGTCAGTCATACCACTAACCTCACCTGCCAATGTCCCGCCCTGAAGACTGGCTAAGGACTTTTCTTATTGCCTTAAATTTCATTGTTTAGATGACTTTCATATCACTCTGAGTTCTACATATTTCCCTATGTGCTTTCCCTTCATCATTACCCTAACCCTTAGACACCTTTGGTCTAAGCACCGGTCTTGCCGGCAAACCTGTCTATCAAAAGGTTTCTTCCCCTTTTGTTTCCTGTGTTGACTTATGCATTGCTTAGCAAACATGGCTGAGCATCCAGCCTCCTAGAGCTTATAGTCTAGGGAGTAAGAGAATGTGTGCACACCCATGGCTATGGAAGAAAAAGTAAGACTGAACTTTTCATAAGAAATTTTCTTTTATTTTGAAATCAGTCACAAGACAGTAGATGCCAGCATGACTTGAAAAAGCCTGAAGCCAGACTAAAGCAGAAAATGTCTCAACACCATCCTATATTTCCAGTTGCTAATAAAAGAGCAGATAGTAAAAAAGACAAATACTGTGTGATCCATACATAGGAAAACTTTACGCAAATTCATAGACACGGAAAGTAGAACAAAAGCCACCAGGTGCTAAGAGGGAAAGGTAGATCGCTGCCATTTTGGTAGAGGGTAATTAAAAGGTTTCAGAAACAGCTGTGGTTAACACTACACCGTGAACACAAATGTGCACATAATTTTACACTAAAAATAGTTTAAATCAGAAATTTAGTACTATGTACATTTTACTACACAAAATACATAATGAGGTAAAATCAAAATACATCACGTGCTGAATAAAGGCAAAAATGTTTTGAAAAATCTATATATCATTGCCATACAAATATTATAGAGTATACTTACACAAACTATGACAGATAAAACATCACTAGGCAATATAATCTTACAGGAACCTGTGCTAGTTGGTCTTGTAATACTGTAAGGAAATACCCGAGGTAATTCACTTATAAAGAAATAGATGTATTTTGTCTCAGGTCTGGAAGTTTCAGTCCAAAATCACATAGACTGTTGCCTTATGCCTCTGCCTGGGATGCTGCATGACAATAGCAGGGAATGATGGAAAAAACTGCCCATACAATGAACCAGGAAAATTATACAGGAAGAGGAGGAGGCCAAGGGTCCTATAATCCCTGAATTAACTTTCTAATCACTAAGTCAAAATACTCAAAAACCACAATTTAAATGAAAAAGAATTTAATTTGTCTCATATTTGAGGAATTCAGGCCATGGTTAGCTGGCTCCAAGGAAGCAACATCATGGCAAAAGGTTGGAGCAAAGCTGCTCAATTCATCATGGTATGGAATCAAAGCCTGGAAACAGTGCTAAAGAGGAACAGGCTAGGGACTATGTATTGTACCTTTCATGAGCTGCCCCGACACAGCCAGAAGCATGTTTTACTAATCTATCAAGTGTTTCTTAATCCAATGACATTATCAAATCAGGATTAATGGTCACAATCCATTTCAAGGACACGCCCCCAGTGACTCACAAAGCCCCATTTCCTAAAGGTGCCACTATCTCCAAATTGGTTCCACCCTGGGAACCATGGACACATGTCCCTTTGCAGAACACTGCCTACATTTAAACCATAGCAATACTACAGTTATATACGCAGTCCATCAATGATGAAAACACCATTACCATACAAAGTTACAGACAGCAAAGTGTCTCCCTTGTCACCACATCCCAGCCCATCAGGCTACATGTGACTCCTTATACATGACTTCCATAGTAACGCAGTCAGAAAATGTTTTTTGAAACATCACCATGTATCAGACACCATGCTAGCTCAAGGTACTAGAAAAAAAAAATCTCATGTCTGTGCTCAGACAAGACTCACAGTACAAAGTATCATTGTCCTGTTTGCCTAGCCAAAATGCCACCTGCTTCAAGAGGTTTTAAGGTCATCAGTTTGGAATTAGTTACTCTCTCTATACTCCTGAAGCTTGATGCCCATCATTTCAACCCTATTTTAGTCTCCTTTGTATTTTTCCCTTTGAAAAGCATCTCTGCCATAATCACCACCTGTTCCACTCTGGCCTTGCAAACTCCAAGTCAAGGGCCAACTTTTCCAATATGCACCCATCACTTCACATAGTGCATTCACACAGTAGGTCCACAATGTTTGTTGGCTCCCACTATCTGGAGAACAATATTTCAGAGCCTGCCAACAGCCCAGCAGTAGGCCCCTCACATGCTTCCATCACTCACTTAATCCCCTCAGTCTTTGCTGCACTATCTTTAGAAGCTGTTTCTCAACCATTAGTAAAAAGAGAAAAAGTATCTACTTCTTCCCCATGAATTAGCTTTAACATTGGGAATGCTGAGCTGTGTGTAGCCCCGGTTTCCTATCCCTGGCTGATGAAAGGAACACACACCTAGCAGTATTCAATGCACAGTGAGTATTTTAATTCCAGATAAGGTCGGTCAGTATGAATAAAAAAATAAATAAATGTGGGAAGGTTGAAAAGGGCAGAAAGAGGAGGCATATTCAATTGCACAAATCAAAAGAATGATCATAAAAAATGACCAGCAGTCCTGGAGAACTGATTTCCCTTTCATTGAGCTTTAACTAAAACATTTATGTATAGACTTTGAAAACGTTGGATATGATGTGTTTATATTTGTATTTTAGTGTATAAGCTTTTTGCAGAGACAAAACAGAGCTAAGCTTTAAGCCTGTAATAATAGCTGTTATTTATTACATATTATCACAGCTGGCATATATTAGCTTATAGACATCTAGAGAGGACAGAACTATGATAATTCTAAGGAAACCAGCAGCCAGAGAGGGTAAATTTCTGGTTCAAGGGTCACACTGCTGGAAAATAACAAATAGGATTAAAACAGGTTTTCTGATTCCAAAATGAACACCTTATCCAGTCTACCAAATAAAGCATTTACGTGTCCCCAATACCCTCAGCTTTTGTCTGTCAGTATTTCTGCCAAAAACCCAGGAGTCATCTTTGATTCTTGTCTTTCTGTACCTTTTACATGCAATTAATCATCAAATATTGTTGCACTGCCTCCAAAATGGATCCAGAGATTGGCTGGTTTCTCTCCCCTCTACTGGTCTCATTCTGATACCAGCCCCGTCACAGCTGACAGGAGCCCCATTGTGAGCTTCCAGCTAATCTCTGTCCAATCTTGACTTCAGCATTCTATTTTTCTGTGTAGTCACCAGAGTGAATTTATAAAACATGAATCATAATGTATCACCCCTGCAACTAAACTATACAAAGCTTCCTATGGCCTTGAGAGTAAAATCCTAAATCAGATGGTGGCCCATAAGCCAGTCATGATCAGACCACTTTGTCCTCATCTCCTGCTTCCCTCCCCACACTCTCCCCAGACCACACCACTGTGCTCCTGCTCTTGCTTCCTCCCCATGCTCTCCACACATACAACTGCTACTTGCTCACCTGAAGTACCCTCCCTACAGGCCTTCCGTGCACCCCAGAGGAATGTTTCCCATCCTAATGTGCTAGTGTCCTCCCACATCATCTTCTCCTAATCATTTCTTCTTTTTTTTTTTATACCGTGAATTAAACCCATGACTTGCACTTGCCAGGCAGGTGCTTATGCCACTGAGCTATATCCCCAGCCCTTCCTAATCATATTTGATCCTGGCCTAGATTTCATTTTCTTCCTTTCACTTTCTTCCTAGTATCTTTATGTTAACTGAGTTTCTCCAGAGAAACAAAACAAGGAAGGGAGATATAAATGCATGCAAGGAGGTTCACTATGGAAATTGGCTCACACAATTATGGAGGTCTAGAAGTCACATACCATGCCATCTATAAGCAGGAGACCCAGGAAATCAGGTCAATAACAGATGTTATTCAGTTCAAGGCCAAAGGGCTGAGACCAACAATAATCATGGTATCACTTTCCAAGTTCAAAAGTCCAAGAATAAAGAGCTTATGAAGAAAGACAGACTGTGTCCTCCATCTACTTTTTGTTCTATTCAACCCCCCAACAGACTGGATGAATCCATACATATTCTGCGGATTCAAATGCTCATGATTACCTCTTACAAAAATGCTGTCACAGACACACTCAGAAATAATGTTTCACCAACCATCTGGGCATCCCTTAGCTCAGTCAACACACACAATTAAGTAACACAAACTATCTAAAGTTCTATCAATCATTGCTTTAAATTTTTATTACTGCCTCCTTATTTCCAAACTAACTGGAATGTAAACTTCACAAAGATGAGTACTATATTTTCAGTGCTCAGAAAAGTGACTGGACATGTCAGATCCTTAATGATTATAGACATCAATGGACTCATTTCAATGTAAGCAGCTCACTCAGGTATCCTTCCATCCAGTTTTGGTTTTTGTATCAAGTATTTTTATTATTTTAAGAAAAATAAAACAAAATTTCATAACAAAATAGCAAGAAATAATCATAGGTAATAACACCATGTATCATTATCTTAAAAGCAGCTGCTCAGAGTACAAGACACAGACAAAAGAAGATTCTTTCCTACAAAGAAAAACAGATAATAGTACAAAAGTTTTTTCTCAATGAATTAAGGAAAACTAGTAGTACAAATGAAAAAAATTAGCATATATATTAAAATATATTTGAGACAATGGAACGGGTACTTTGGAGAACTATTTTAACTTCTTCCTACTAATTGCAGTTATCTATCCTCTTTTTGCTCTTTGTTTGTATGTGTGAATTTCTCATATAAGAGAAGCCATGCAGGGGTGGGGGAAAAAAAGAGAAGCCATGCAGTACTAAAACTTGTGGGAATAGGGGCTGGGGATTTAGCTCAGTGGTTTAAGTGCTTCCCTTGTTAAACACAAGGTTGTGAGTTCGATCCCTGGAAACCCCCCAAAAAAAAACTTTGTGGGTCTGATTTATTTCATTTAATGTTATATTCTCAAGTTGCATCCATTTGCATATGAATGCCTTAAATCTATCTTTTTGGCAGAGTAGTATTCCACTCTGTATAAATAACACATTTTCTTTATCTATTCATCTGTTGATGGAAATATAGTTTCCAAGATCTAGATGTTATAAATTGTGCTGCTATAAACATGTGTATGCATATATTCCTGTAATATAATGATTTTAGCTCTTTAGAAAGATACCTAGAAGTGGGATAGCTGGGTCAAATGGAATTTCTAATTTGTTATTTGAGCACTCTCCACATTAATTTCTAAAGTGGTTGTATTAGATTACACTCCCACCAACAATGCAGAAGGGTTCCTTTTTCCCACATATTCTCATGCACATTTGCTATTATTAGTATTTTTTAATGATAGCCACTCTTTCTGTTTAAGATGGCATCAAAATGTAGTTTTAATTTGCATTATCCTACAACCCAGCTCAGAGATCACCTCTTTTGAGCTATTTTCCCAGACAACTCATTTGAACCCTTCTCTCTATTGCCTCAACTCTATCCCATCAAAATACTTACCAAAGTCTACCATAGCTATCTATCTTCCACACTGAGTCATAAAACTGACTACACAAAAACGGATCCTACATGTTTGGTAAAAGACTAGGCAAATTGACATTGACCTTTTTTTATTATTCTATTTATTTATTTAAAGAGAAAAAAATCATGTAAAGGGTAGAGATAATACAGAATTTTTAAAAAAAGATAAATAGTAAGAAATCACTAGTTGATAAATTACATATTGTCCTCTTAGAAATAGTTGTTCAAGTTACAAAATTAAAGCATACAAAGTAGATAGTCAAACAGAGAGAGTGTAAACAGCTACGCATGCATGAATCTCTGCATGTATTTCTATCCTTTCTGTATTAGAGGGAAAAACAAAACTTAGCAAGACAAAACAAAACAAATTCCTATAAAAACATGAAACCAAAAAGTCATATGAAACCACAGTACAAGGTGATCTACAATGATTACTGTGTTGTTTCTTAATATCTTCAACAGAATGTCTACATCATCAGGCATAATTGAATATAGCAGTATAATTGAGTATAGCAGTAAATAATAATAGTAGTAAAAATAAAACATTGTAGACAGTATAAAACTTCAAAGGCAGGTAATAATCAAACCATAGTGGATATTCTAGTGGATTTTGTCATCTTAAGTGCAGTTGCCTATACTCTCAGACTTGATACTATCAATCATAACAGCTTTGAATAAAATCTATCAATATAAAACAGCTATCCAACAAACAAGATTCGATTATGATCAATCATGGTAAAACAGTGTACGTTTTACAGAGCTTTAGATTGAGTTAATAGGAAATTAAGGATGAAATTAAAGATATATCCTGTTATTTTCAGGATTACTGTCTGCGCCCTCAAATCTAGTACAGGTACAATGACTGGAACAGAATATAATACATCTAAGCAGAGTAGTGTGAGTAATGTGGGTTTTATACCCTGGTGCACTATTAACAATATAGCATATCAAGGCCATCTATGTTAGAGTTTCTAGTTATCCTTCTCTGCCTCATTTCTTCCATGCTTTATTCCTGCCTTTGTTTGTCTACTTTTCTCCTTCATTCTACTGCCTGCCCCTGTCATTGAGGCCTTTCTGCCACTGTTCCTAAAATCCTGGTATTTTTTTTCCTCTCTCTAGAATGTTCTTCAGTATTCTCTGTAGGGTTGGATTGGTGGTCACAAACTCCCCCAGTTCCTCTTTGTCATGGAAGCATCTTGTCTCTCCATCAACTTCTAGTAACAGTTTTGCAGGGTACATCAATCTGGGATGGAGGTTATTCTCTTTCAGGGCTTTGAGTACTTCACTCCAAGCTCCTCTTGATCTGATGGTCTGTGTCGAGAAGTCAGCTATGATTCTGATGGGCTTACCTTTATAGGTAATCTGTTTCTTTTCTCTGAAAAGAATATTCTATTTTTATATTGAATTTCTGGCATCTTGATTATTATATGTCTGGGTGTAGATCTGTTTTGGTTGTAGGTGGCTGGGGTTCTGTATGCCTCACACAGCTAAATGTCATTTTCTTTTCCCATGCTTGGGAAGTTTTCCTTAATTATTTCCGTGAATAGCCTTTGTAATTCACCTGTATGTATTCCTGCTTCTTCATTCACGTTTCTTATTCTTAAACTGTAGATTGTCTTGTCATCTTCTAGCCTTTGTATTGTTACTGCCTGTTTCCTTGTTATTTTTAAGAGGTCGTTCCTTTAATGATCACACATTGCAAACTTGTCTCCAAGTTTTGATAGTCTATCCTTAGTTTATTTTAAGGAGTTTTGCCAGCTTTCAATGGAGTTTTTAATTTCCTGGTAGTCTATACTCAATGAAGAGTTCTTACTTATATAAAAATGACAGAAATTCTTACATATATAGGGCTTTATACACTGAGGTGCAAGCAAGCTGCGTATGTCTGCCCCTCCCCACCGGGTCAACCAAACTTCAGGGGCCTTTCACCCAGTTAGTGTGTGCTAGGTGCAGTGAATTGATTTGGGACAGCTCATTGGTTCCCGGCCAGGGGCACAGCCCAGTCCAAGCAAATTCCAAGAATCTGCTTTGGGGAGGGAGGAACCAACTGAAGTCACTGTCACTCCCAATTCAGGCTCCTCCTGCCAGATTCCAACATGTCGTCCATTTCACTGCGCTCTTCCCATGGCAGGGGGGTGGGTCCCAATCCCAGCATTGACCATGGATTAATGAAGGTCCCTTTGTCGGCTTTGCTCTCCATTGGGCTCACTAACCCCCAACTTCAGCGCTGCTGTGCTTCCCGTGAGTGGCGGCGGGAACGAGTTTGGGCAGCTCTGCCGGCCGGCACAAAGTCAGGCCATTGCAAACTTGGCAGGTCACTGCGAACGAAAACGCTGTGTCCTGTAATTTCTAGCTGTTTCAGTTGTAGTCCCAATGTATTTGATGAGCATTTTTATGTTTTAATTTCTTCCTGTGTCAAGAGGATCCATCTCCCTTTGTCTGGGTCTCTCCAGGGTGTTTTATTCTGGTGAATGACTTGTTTCTCCCGGGAGGCTCTGTATTTTGTTGCTCACTGATTGGCCATCTTGTCTTCTTCCTCCTTTTTTTTTGTTATTGTTCACAGGTAATTAATGCTCTTATTGGAATGCTCATTGGAAATGCTTGTAGGAGAGACTACACTGAAAAAGATCTAAAAAAATTTTAAGTGCCTAATGTCTTAAAGCTTACATTGAGAACATTAGTCAAAGTGAAGGCCTTAAATCAGGAGTGAGGGCTATCATAATCATGGATAATGATACATGGGAAACGTTTGGTACATCTTAATTGAATGACTTACAGGGTTAGATGAATGAGAACTTCACAGACATGGACACCTCAGGCAGCCAGCTGTTTCAGGGACACACTGTACAACATGAGTTAATCAAAAAAAATTAAACTAAATGATTAACCTTGGGTTGCTCTTTCCAAAGCCCATGATGACAATCCCTTTAAGAGAAATCTTTCTTTGACCTTGTTAATCCATTTTTGAGGCTATAGCGGTCAGATAGTTCTAGTCCATTATGTTTTTCAATATGTGTCTGAAGATATCTGATCTCACCACCACAGGAGTAAGTTTTCTGCTTGTTTTACAGAGTTCTGGAGACAACTCATTGTTAATCCTACTCCACCTACATTACAACAGCCTGGAATTTGCATTTTGTCATCTATTAATGCCCAGTGTTCTCTAACAGAGGATTATCTCCACCTGCTGGAAACTCTTGCTTATTCTTGCATTCTCTCTGAGTGGTACGTAGAATTTTCCCCCAGTCAATTGTGACTTCCTAGTTTGCAAAATGACATCAGTAAATAATTCTTGTCTTTAGGATTGTACTGGTTCTCTTGTCTAAACTGCATTCTCAGAAGAAATCACTTCATTAGAGAACCAAGTTGAGCCTATTTAGTCAATATGGGCCCTAAAGAACTAAGAATATGGAATTTATTGAAGTTCCTACTACAATTCAGCAGTAAATTCCTCTAACATATCTACCAGACATGTCAAAATTGGATCCTATTTTGCTGGCTTTTCTAACTGTAGATGTTGACCAAACAAAATATTTCTTTGCCAGCATTATCCCCTACTACATCTTATTTTTGTAAATTCCAAACATGGTCCACTGGGAAAATTTGCTTTTGTTTGATGGTTTTTGGTCAACTTTGTGGGTTTAGTATTTGCTTCATGTTGAAAAAAAGCAATGGAATATTGCATTTTTATTGGCGCTTCCTTACGCTCTTAGCTCCTTTGCCAAAAATAACAGATTTAAATCTCAGTCTATCCAAGTCCAGCCACTTAGAAGTCACTCCTCTTAATTTCCTCACCAAATCTTGTCTCACATTGATCTTTGTCAACCCCTATTCTGCAAGGACAGTGGTAAGGAAAGGGGTGATCAAATCTGTAACAGTTTTCCCCAGTGTTAGGGTTATAAAATTTCTCCAGCAAACTGGTAACAAGAACAGAACTGAGGAAAAGGTGCTGTGGCCTGTACTTTATCCTGGGGGATTTCATTAAAGAAAAGCCTAAAAACTCCATCATGAGGTCATCCCATAAGACAGACTATGCCAACCTCATAATCTAGAAGCTCTGAAATATAATCTTCTAGAGACAAGGTGAATCAACATACTCAATAGCTCTTCTGGAGAGACTGAGAGAAAACAAAATATTAACCTGAAACATATTTGAAACATTCTAAATAACATTTTCAGTGAATGAAAAAATATCCCAGTACTTACAAGTTTACTTGAGTCATTTTAATTCAAGTTCAATAGTATCTAACTCAAGTTTTTAGCAATTTTGCATAGAATAACAGTAATTGTCCTTAACATCAAAAGAAAAGGAAGAAAATTGAGATCACCAATTCAGTGTAATGGCCAAGGTAATTAACTCATCAAACATTTACTGAACATCTACTATGATCAAATATTATGTGGGCTGGGACAGATATAAAAATGTATAAGATACTCCCTGGTTCACAGACTATAATCCTCATACTCTGTGGGAAGAAATGGACATATAACTAATAAAAATACAATTTGGAGGTGAAAAATAGGTATACACACAGGAAACCTGTGTTGTGTGCACACAACTGTGCAACACAACTGTGTTGTGTGTGTATGCACATGCATACGTGGTATATATAGAATTAGAAAGTAGACACTTTACTGTATTTTTAAGGCATAGATAGACAAAGAATTAATTAAATGAGCATTACAACCCACACAAGTATAATACATTAGTTTCCTCACAGATTTAAAAATAATTATCAATCTACCCACACAAACAAGAATCTACAGCAAAATCAACTCTCATATGATTTTAGTTTTGCCTTCTTCATTTCAGAATATGCTTCATAGGAGAAAGAGTAATATTTCCCACTCATACAAAAACATTTGGTTTGAGTTCTAACTTTACTCATTCAATCTTACTTTTTAAGGAAAATAACATTTATTGAGTACCTACTATGAGCCAAACTCATATATTATTTAGTTCAACAATTTCCTAAGGAAAATGTTAGTTCCAGCCCACTTCCACCTGTTAAAGATGAGAAAATTTGTATTCAATCTTGGATTTCCAACCTCCAGAACTATGAGAAACAAATCTCTATTCCTTCTCTGTGGCCAGGGAGGCAGCCCAAGTGGACTAAGAAAACTAATAAACAGAGAAAAAAATTACTAAAATTAGGATCCTTACTAAAATATCAAAATATATAACCTTTGTGGAACAAGACAGAAATCCATAAGAAGAAATATTGAAATGCAAGACTTTTGTAAGATAAAAATGGTAACTTGAGGAAATATGGCAAGGACACCGAGCATAAGAGAACTTAAACCACAATGGAGGCAGCAAATAACAGAAATATATTGCATAAAATTAAATCAATGACAAAGCAAACAAGCCAAGAACTATAGTAGCTCATGGGAAAGAAACCTGAATAGCTGAGAAAATAAGGACTATCAAACTCATAATAAAAGACATTCCTGAGCTGAGGAGATACCAAATTTTCAAATTGTAATGTAATGTTAATTCATTCATTTGGTTGACTTTAATGAGTGCCTACCATGTATCAAGATTCATAGGTGAACATAACTGCATTCTAGGAAAACTAATTTTTAGAAAGACCCACCATCCCTTGTCTCAACATGCTAAAATTTTAAGCAAGAAAATAAAGTTAAAAATCTCACATGCAGTGTAAAAGTAACAGGATAGAAAGAAAAATATTTAGTTCGGCTTCAACTACTGAAATAAGCTATAGAGGAATGTGCCTTAAATTTTAAGAATAATTTTAACCCAATAATCTATACTCAATGAAGAGTTCTTACTTATATAAAAATGACATAAAGACATTCTTACATATATAGGGCTTTATACAATAGAACCATCAAATAACTGAATTTTTTTAAGAAATACTGCAGGCAACAGTGAAATTAAACAAATCTTTTTTAGTTCAAAATTGCAAGATGAATTACATATTTCTCCTCCTGCGCCCAAAATAAATTATAGTGGCAGAGGAAGGAAGGAAGGAAGGAAGGAAGGAGAGTATTCATCAAAGTGCTAACACTGACTAGGAAATATGGCAGTAAACCAAAGTTTCTAAGAAATTTCTAGAAGATGGAATAAGACAAACTGGATGAACTGCAGCAGAAATGTGACTGCTTGGAGCATCCACTAAAGAAGCTGTGCATAGAAGTGAGAGCATTTGTTCATGGAAGCAGTTTTCCAAGTTAGCAAGAAGTCAGAGGAGGAGTGAAGTGAGGGACAGAAGTTGAGGGCATGATACTCTCTGAAGAAACTAAGCAATCCAGCTAGGGCAGGTTTGTGCTCTCTAGAAGGATGGAAGCCCAAAAAAGAAAACATCAGAGGTAGGGGAACTGCCTGCTTTCCAGTCCTACTTTACATCCTAAAGTGAGGCCCCCAGGAGTCAAGCTCTGCCCTTAGTCCATAGTGACAGATGAAATCTGCCTAACTTGCCATTAATTGACAGTCATCAAAAAAAAAGTTTCATTAAAAAAATTAGGGCCAGGGATTTAGCTCAGCAGCATAAGCACCTGCTTTGCAAGTTTGCAGTCATGAGTTCCATCCCCAGTACCAAAAATAAAAATAAAACAATAAAAACTTTCATTAATTGAGTCTTTCCATTGCAAATAAAAATGTATAATCAGAGTTTGGCAGACAGTTGATAAAAAACACAGAATGACCCTAAGAAAGAAAAACTGGTTCAAAAGTTAACCTGCAGGGCCTATTACTTTAATAATTTTTTTAAAATTTTATTTTAAAGACAGTGCAACTTGTGGTTTTATACAACTTTTTGGTTTCATGTTTTTATAGGAATTTGTTTTGTTTTGTCTTGCTAAGTTTTGTTCTTCCCTCTAATACAGAAAGGATAGAAATACATGCAGAGATTCATGCATGCGTAGTTGTTTACACTCTCACTGTTTGACTATCTACTCTGTATGCTTTAATTTTGTAACTTGAGCAACTATTTCTAAGAGGAAAATATGTAATTTATTAAATAGTGATTTCTTATTGTTTATCTTTTTTTTGGAATTCTGTATTACCTCTACCCTTTACATGCTTTGTTTCTCTTTAAATAAATAAAAAAAAGACAGTACAACTAAGCATAACAAAACAGAACAAAGCAGATCTGAAGAAAATAATGTAAGAAACACAGATTTCAAAGAAAGACAACTGGATATCATTACTATCATATTGTCTCTGTTTTCTTCTAAATAGTTGTCCATATCTTCACACAATGAATTCATATACAACAAAATAGTATTAAACTGATTAGAACAGAATGATGAAGACATTACAGGCCGTCAAAACCAGACAACAGGGAAATCAACAATGGCTGCCATAATGTCTCTTGTTCTCTTCAAAATAGCTGTCCATACCTTCATGTATGTTGAGATTAAGCAATACAAAACAGACTAACATCACTCTGAATAAAGAATAATAGTATTGCTGAATTTCACATCATGACGCTATGGGAATCAGCACTGGATACCATAGTGTGTCTTTTTTTTCAATGTAGCTGTTCATTTCATCAGGCATCATATAATCAATTCTCAAAACTGTTTAGGAGAAGTTCTACACATGTATGAGTCTCTACATGTATACATATCCTTTCTGTATTAGAAGGAAAAACAAAACAAATTCCTAGAAAAACACAAAACAAAAAAAGACAAATAACAATAGCAAAGAGCCCAAAACACTGACAATCTAGGCCTTCCAAATAAGGTGGTAGGAGCATAACTAGAGTTGTTATTTTACATAATGATCTTCAAGAGTTCCTCAGATCACCATACAATAATATGCACAATTGTTCCAATCTTTTGAATGTTAACTTTTTGTTCCAAGAACTTATAGAATTTGTAGCACAATCATATTAGCTATCCTAAGTATGTTTATATAATTTCAGATATTTTTTCTTTTTCCTCATTTTCCCTGGGATATTATTTTTCCCCTTTAAGCAGATTCTTATCCTTTCACTGTATTTATTTACTGAGTATTTTGTATCTTATGTACTCTTACCATTTCTTGCACTAGGGAGACTATATGGTATTTACACATGTGAGTTTGATTTATTTCACTTATGAGTATGTTCTTGGGTTGCATCCATTTACTTATAAATATCTCAGCATGATCATTCTTTATAGCTGAGTAGTACTCCATTGTATAAAAAATGCCACATCTTTTTTATCCATTCCTCAGTCGATGGCATTTAGGTTGTTTCCAAGATCTGGCTATTGCAAATTGTGCTACTATAAACATGGGTGCACATATATCACTGTGATATGATGTTTTTAGTTCTTCTGTATGTCCAGAAGTGGAATAGCTGGATCAAATGGGACTTCCAATCCCAGTTTTTGAGGAACCTCCAGACTGACCTCCACAACTGTTTCACCAGTCTGAACTCCCACCAATAGTGCAGAAGAGTTTCTTTTTCCCTGCAGCCTCTCCACAATTTGCTGTTGGTAGTTTTCTTTATCCTGGCCACTCTTTCTGGAATGAGATGGAATCTCAGTGTGGTTTTAATTTGCATTTCTTTTAAGACTAATGATGCTGAACATTTTTTCATGTATTCATTTGCATTTGCATTTCTTCATCTGAGAACTTTGTATTAATCTCAGATGCCCATTATTTGATTGGGTCTTTGAATTTCAGGGATCTGATTTTTTTTAATTCTTTATATGTTGTAGACAGAAGTCCTTTGTCTAAAGGACAGCTCACTAAAATTTTTTCCCAATTTGTGGGTTTTCTTTAGATTATGCTGAAAATTTCTTTTGACATGCAAAAACTCTTCAATAGGACATGATCCCTGTTACTGATTCTGGGAAGTATTTCACATGCTGTTTGATTCTTGTTCATGAATTCTCTAACACTATGCTTTCAAGAGTTCTACTTACTTTGTCTTCCAGAAGATTTAGTGTTTCTGTTTTAATGTTTAGATCTTTGATCCATTTAGACTTTAGTACATGGTGATAGGCATGGGTCTAGTTTTAGTTTTTTACATATGGAAACCCAAGTTTTCCAGCACCATTTATTAAAGAGACTATCTTTCTTCCAGTGAACATGTTTGGCCCCTTTATCAAAGATAATGTGGTTGAGTGTGTTTGTAGTTGTGGTTGTATCTTCTAATCTATTCCATTGATCTTCAGGTCTTTTTTATTCCAGTGCCATGCCGATTTTATTACAGTAGCTTTGTAGTATAACTTCAACTCAGGGATTATAATGTCTCCTGCCTTGCCTTTGTTACTTAAAATTGCCTTTGCTATTCTAGGTCTCTTCTGGTTCCAGATAAATTTTAGGAGTCATTTCTCTAGATCTGTGAGGTATGATAGTGGCATTTTGATTGGGATTGCATTAAATCTGTATAACAATTTTGGGAGAATAGTTATTTTCACAATGTTTGTTCTTCCTATCCATGAACAAGGGATGTCTTTCTATTTTCTGAGGTTCACTTTGATTTCTTCTTTCAGGATATTATAATTTTCCCTGAATAGATCTCTTACTTCTTTTGTTAGATTGATTCCTAAGTATTTCACTTTTTTGGATGCTATTGTGAAGGGTGTGGCTTCTCTTATTTCTCTCAGTGATTTTGTTGTTAGTGTATAAGAATGCCATTGATTTTTGAGTGTTGACTTTGTATCCAGCTAGAGTACTGAATTTATTTATTATACTTATGAGTCTTTCAATGGAGTTTTGGGGGTCTCCTATGTAGAGTATCATGTCATCTGTAAATAATGATAATTTAACTTCTTCTTTTCCTATCCTTACTCCTTTCATTTTCTCTCTCCTGTTTAATTGCTCTCGCTAGTATTTCTATCACTGTATTGAATAGGAGTGGTGATAACGGACATCCTTGTCTTGTTCCTGATTTTAGGGTAAAGGCTTTCAGTTTTGGGCTGTTTAATATGATGCTGGCTATTGGTTTGTCATAGATGGCTTTTATCATATTGAGGTAAAGACCATCTATTCCAATTTTGTGTAAGGTTCTTATCATGAATAAGTGTTGGGCCTTATCAAAAGCTTTTTCTGCATCTTTAGAAATGATCATGTGGTTCTTATTTTTGACTGTATTGATATGGTAAATTACATTTATTGACTTGCATATGTTGAACCATCCCTGCATTCCTGGGATGAATCCCACTTGGTCATGATGTATAATTTTCTTGATGGTGTGCTGCATTCTATTTGCCAATATTTGCATCTATGTTCATTAGGGAAATTGGCCTGTAGTTTTGTTTTTTGGTTGGCTCTTTCTCAGGTTTTGCTATTAGAGTAATATTTGCTTCCAAGAATGAGTTAGGGAGAATTTCTTGCCTTTCAATTTTGTGGAATAGTTTGAGGAGTGTCAGCATTAAATCTTCTTTGAATTTCTTGTAGAATTCCAAAGAGAATCCGACTGGATCTGGGCTTTCTTTGTTGGTGAGGATTTCATTACATTTTCAATTTCATTGAAATTGGGTTATTCAGCAGTTTTACATCTTCTTGACCCAGCTTTGGTAATTCATATGCTTCTAGGAATCTGTCCATTCCTTCTGTGTTATCAAGCCTATGAGAGTAGAGGTTTTTGAAACAGGTATTGATGATCTTCTGTATTTCCACAGGGTCTGTAGTGATTTCACCCTTTTCATTACTTATGGCATGAATTTGAGTTTTTTCATTCCTTTTTTTAAATAAGGTTGGCTAGGGGCTTATCAATTTTATTTATTCTTTCAAAGAACCAACTCTTTGATTCACTGATTCTTTGTATTGTTTTCTTAGTCTCTATTGCATTGATTTCTGCTCTGACCTTTATAATTTCCTCCCTTTTTTTGGCTTTGGGCTTGACTTGATCTCCTCTTTCTAGATGTTTGAGGTGTAGTATCAGGTTGTTTATTTGTGCTCGTTCTGTTTTCCTGATGTGGGAATTCACCGCAATAAATTTTCCTCTGAGGACTGCTTTCATTGCATCCCACAGGTTCCAGTAAGATGTATTTGTATCTTTGTTGCCTTGTAGATATTGTTTAATTTCTTCTTTTATTTCCTCTGTGGCCCACTGATTCCTTAGGAGTATATTATTCAATTTCCATGTGTTTGTGGGGTTTTTGAAGTTTCTTTTGTCATTAATCTCTAGTTTCATGGTGGTATGATCTGAAACATGCATGGGACAATTTCAATTCTTTTGCATTTACTTAAGCATGTTCTATATGGTCTATACTAGCCTACATAGATAGAGAACATTCCATGTGCTGCTGAAAAGAATGCATATTCTGATGTTGTTGAGTGGAACACTCTCTATATGTCCACCAAGTCCATTTGTTCACAGGTGTGATTCAGTTATTTCTTTGCTGATTTTCTGTCTAGTTATCTATCCCTTTGTGTCAATGGCATATTAAGTTCTCCTTTTATAATTATGGTATTTGATTTTTCATTTCTGTTAATATTTGTTTTGTATAGCTGGGTACTCCTGAATTTGGTGCATATATATTTAATATTGTTATCTCTTCTTCTTGAAGTTTTTACCTAATTGGTATGTAGTGACTTTTATCTCTTTGGATCATTCTTGGTTTGAAGTTCATATTGTTTGCTAACATAATAGCTGCCACTGCTTTTAGGGGGGGAATCCAATTGCATGGAATATTGTTTTCCATCCTTTGACTTTTAGTCTAAGAGTTTCCTTTTGGGTTAGATGGGTTTCTTGTAGACACCATATGGTTGGATGTTGCTTCTTGATCCATTCTTCCAGTCTGTTTCTTTTAATTGGTGAATTGAGGCCATTTACACTAATGGTTATAACTGATACATATTAGTTTACTTTTGACATGTTATCATTCTGCTGTTGATTCTTTACCCTTCCACTCTGTTTAATTGTTTGCCTTGCTTAGTGGTTTTTTCCTGTATCTATCTAGAATGTCTTTCAGTATTCTTTGCAGGGTTGGTTTGGTAGTCATGAAGTTCTTCAGTTGTTCTTTGTCATGGAAGTATCTTATTTCTCCATCCATTTTGAAGGACAGTTTTGCAGGGCACATCAGTCTGGGTTGGAAGTCATTTTCCTTTAGTATCTGAAATACTTCACTCCATGCTCTTCTTGACTTCACTGTTTGTGTTGAGAAGTCTGTTGTGATTCTGATGGGCTTTCCTTTATAGGTGATCTGTCTCTTATCTCTAGCAGCTTTTAATATTCTGTTCTTATGTTGGATTTCTGGGATGTTGATTATTATATGTCTGGATGTAGTTTTCTTTTGGTTATGATTATTTGGAATTCTATATGCTTCACTGATCTGTATGTCAGTTTCCATTCTCAAGTTTGGGAAATTTTCAGCTATTACTTTTGTAAATAGCTTCTTGATATCACTTGTGTTGTCACCTTCTTTTTCATTTATACCTATCAATCTTATGTTGTTTTTCTTTGCATCATCTTGCAGCTGTTGAACTGTTAATTCCTGATTCCATACTATTTTTAAAAGATCTTTCCTTTCCTGCTCACTAGCTGCAATCTTGTCGAGGTCTGAAATTTCATCTTCACATTCATTGAGGTAGTTTTGTCAACTTTCAATGGAATTTTTGATTTCCTGCATATCTCTTTGAATCTGCTTCATGCATTCTGTTTGTTGCTTATATTGTTCATTCAGGGTTTCCATCTTTTTTAATTGTTCCTCTAATTTTTTAACTATGTCTTCTTTAGATTTGTTCAGCATTTCTTTCATTACATTTATCATTTCTTCTATTACCTGGGAGATTATTTCTGATCTGAGTTCTTTTATAGCTTCCCAGAGTTGTTTCTTTACTTCAGTTGTTATCATTTCAGGAATTTCCGGTGTACAGCTTACAATTTCTTCTGTGTCCATGTCTCCTAGGCTTGCTTGGGTTGGGCTTGAAATTTGAGATTGCATTTTGCTCTTTCATTTTGTCATTTTCCTATATTTCCAGGTTTCGAGCAATGTTCCAAAGCTTCTCCCTTTCGCTGGGAATCATCCAGGCCACTTTTGACTCCTGGGGCAGACCACAGGCAACTTCTAGCCACTTAGAGGTCGCCAGGCATGGCCAGCTTAGGCCCATGGGAACCTAACGTGCATTTTCCAGTGATTTGGGGTGCTGGACATGGTCTTACTGGGTAGAAGCAATGTTGCAAAGTTTCCCTCATGCACCAGGATTCAACTTGTGCAAATTGAGCTCTCAGGACTGAATTCAGTCTCCTGGGCTAGTTGCTTTGAGGTCACTGGGTATGGCCCAATTAGGCCCATGGGAACCTCCTGTGCATCCTCTGGTGATTTGGGATGCTGGCATGGTCTTACCAGTAGGAGCAACATTCCAAAGCTTCCCCATGCACTGGGATTCAACTCTCACACGTTTGGCTTCCAGGACTGAATCTCAAGAAAAATTTAAAGGACTAAAAATGTGTAAGTGTCAGTGAGCATATTATTTTCAGATAAAATCATACTTCTGTAAAAGGAATAATCCAGGAACAGACTCAGGGTATTAAAAAATATTCTGCTGTTGATAGTGTGGTTCAGTGGTATAGTGCATGCTTAGCACACTCAGGGCCCTAGGTTCAACTGTGAGAACCAAAGATTTTTTTAATTTAATTTAATTAAAATAGGCCATTAATGAAATATTCAAGAGACTGACTGGAAGAAAACACTGAAAAATTACTGAAGTCTGAAAATTCAAAGGTTAGGATAAAAAGAGCAGATGAAAGAGGATTGAAAGTAAAGTCATATATATTCAGGGAAAGCTCTGGTAAGGAATTTCTAGTAAAAGTTTGATAATACTGAAGGCATAAATAAATCACCAAAACAATCAAAGACCCCTAACTAGGGAGTAGTCCTTACAAGTCTCACAATTCTCCAAATATTTAAGGATATTAAATATAAAAACAAGACCCTGAATAAAGGGAAAACATGTTATTGCAATGCATAGATTAAAATTAAAAATTAATGATATCTTTAGTGATTTTAGAGACTAGAAAACTATGAATCAATGGCTTCAAAGTTCAGAAGGAAAAATTAGTTTAAATGTAGAAGTCTAGATTGAGCCAAACTATTAATCAAGTTTAAGAGTAAAACAAAAGACATTTTCAGACATATACTAACTCACAAAGTTTACCTTTTATAAATACTTTATTTAAAAATTTAGAGTAAACTCCATGAAAACAAAGTTGGGGAAAGTAATAAGTAAATAATAAATAAGATACAGAATCCCAGAAACAACATTATCAATATTCAAATACAGTAAAAAAAAAAACTCAGACTGAAAGCATACTTAGAAAGACATAAGGGAATTCAATCAGTGATTTGCTTTAAAGACTGAAGGAATTTAGAAATGTGGTTAATATGGTCCTTCAAACAACTAGAGAAAAAACAGGTATGGTTATAAACATTTAATAAAGCAAATACATATTTCTAGGAAGTTATATTCCAATTCTGAAGGGACCTAAGGTATGATTTTGAAAAGAATCTATTTACCCTTTAAGGCTAGATCATCTTTCTTTGAAATGCCTGAGTAGTAATTTATTCCATCTTCTCTTCTAAAGCTCTATAATGCAAACTAGTCCTACAGTAAATATTATAATGTTACTAAATCTTAATATTTTACTTAATTAAAATGTAAAACAATATAAATACTGAAAATTTTGTCAATAAATGGCATGCCTAACCAGCTGAAAGGTGGAGGAAAGAAATAAAATGAGAAGTGTTGAGTCATTAAATTTCTCATTTTACAATGTAGAGACTTAAAAATTTAAATAAATAGAAAGAAGAGTCCAATCAAAAGCATAATGGAAATGAACTATACCCTTCCTTTTTCTAGTAGTGTCAACAAATACAAAACAAGTTGATAAGTCAAGAAATTGAAGTGTGTGTTTATTATTTAGAATTGTACTTTCATAATGCTACAAAACGGAGTTGGGGGGATTTTACTTTACATGTTAAACCTATGCTTATATTTTAGTTCATTTATATACATATATATATTTTTTTCACCATCAATATTAAAACAAGGAGTGTTCACCGCTTTGGCCACTGTCCTGGCCAAAGAGCATTTGCCCCCTCATTTTGCTCTGTTCCTTTAACCTCATCCTGATAGAGATAGGCTTTCTTTTCTCACTACAATCTGAACTCAAGGACAGCTGTGCTATTTCTCAGTCTTTATCCCCAGAGCCTTACAATTACCAAAATCAGCATCAAGCTATGCTTGGGACAGGGAAAGAGATTGGGCAGAATCTCCAAGTGTCATTTCCATCCAGACATTCAGAGTTTATAGGTGACCACTGACTGTTTTTAACAGCAAGGACAGCTGAATGACCTACACAGGATTCCCTGTTCTCTGCACAAAATGTCTATGCCATCATCTTCAGCCCCCTGCCCAGTCAGAAGGCTTCCCACTCTCTTCTTTTCCCTCCATCCTCCAAATTCATCCTCTGCTCCACTTCAGACTCATTTAGTTTATGGAAACCAGAAAATTTGTTCTATAAGCCTCCTTCCAAATATTGCATCTGACTGTCATCTGACACATTTATAACAGTTTCTCTCTTTGTTTAGTTTCTCTTTGCAAAGGGTGACCTGAGCCCAAGGATCAGAGTGCTGGGGAAGACAAAAGCCCTCAGGATATACATCAGAGACACTAGCGAAGGGAGGAAGCACACAGAGGTGGTCCAACTAAAGTATGAGCAATTAAAACAAGAGCTACTATGGTGTAGATTTAAAACTCAAGAATTCTCAGAAAACTGAGGGAAAAAATGCTTCTTCTCAACCATTAGCCAAATCTCCCCTAAGCATGCAAAAATACTTGGAATGCCTCTAGGAACTTTATGGGAACATATATATATATATATATATATATATATATATATATATATATATGGTTCATAAGCTTTGCACTAAAATGGAAATGTACTCTGCCTAAACAAATGTTAAAAATAAGCTCTACTGATACTATGAATAAAGAAATTGATTGTAAAAGTATACTAAAACTTCTTTGTATTTTCCTTTGCCTTTTCTTCCTCCTCTTTCCTGTTTCATTCTATGCTAAATAATTCAATACAAATACGCAAATTAGGGAGAAACTTTCAGAGCCCCAGGATAGGATGTTGGAGTTTTTCCGAGTGAAGAAGGCATACTAAATTGCACAGTGGTGGGGTGGCAGGGACAGAGGAGAGCAGAATGGAAGGGTGTGCTAGGGCTCAGGTGCAGTGAGGAAGGCAATCACAAGAGATGGACAAAGACATATGGCCTGATCTAGTGTGTGATTTTGGAGCACAGGGAAAAGAAAGGTGGTAGTCCAAAGAATCAGAGACTAACTGCATGAGGAGATGCCTTAGGTGCATGTGGGCAGTAGCTCACCTTACAGTGAAGCAGAGTAAAGACTTTATCTGTGAAGAAGAAGACAAGATGCTGATCAGTGAGCAACAAAATACAGAGCCTCCCAGGAGAAACAACTCATACACCAGAATAAAACACGCTGGAGAGACCCAGATAGAGGGAGATGGATCCTCCTGACACAGGAAGAAATTAAAATGTAAAAAAGCTCATCAAATACATCGGGACTACAACTGAAACAGCTAGAAATTACAGGACATAGCATTTTCATTCACAGCAACCTGCCAAGTTTGCAAAGGTCTGAATCTGCGGTGGTGGCAAAGCCACCAAACTCGTTCCCACTGCCACTCACGGGAAGCACCGCAGCGCTGAAGTTGGGGGTTGGTGAGCCCAACAGAGAGCAGAGCCAGCAAAGGGACCTTCATTAATCCACAGTCAGTGCTGGGATTGGGACCCCCTCCCCACAGGAAGGGCACGATGAAGTGGGTGACATGGTGGAATGGGGCAGGAGGAGCCCGAACTGGGAGTGACAGTGACTTCATTTGGTTCCTCCCTCCCCAAAGCAGATTCGTGGGATTTGCTTGGACTGGGCTGCACCCCTGACCAGGACCCAATGAGCCATCCCAAATCGACTCCCTGCACCTAGCAAGCACTAACTGGGGGAAGTCCTCTGCAGTTTGGTTGACCCGGTAGGGAGGGGCAGGCATAGGCAACCACTGCTTGCACCTCAGTGATAAGAGCAGGCAGGAGAGGGTGGAGGTCCCTCGCCAGTGTGCTTTGGAGGAAACGTGGCCAATAGGGAAGGGGGCTGGGACCTACACTGTAACATGTGTGGAGGAAGCCAGGGCCATGACAGGAGAGAGAGGCAGGAGGAGGCCCCCAGCCCAGAACCCTGAGAGCCCTGATCCAGGAGAGGAAAAAACAAGGGAGACTGAGGGCAGCAAACACACAACAGCAAACATGGCTTCAATGGACATTAAAAGATATGTTCAGGACCTTGTAGTCAAGCTCAAAACTAAAATATTAAATCAGGTAAAGCAAGATATGAGTAGACTAATAAAAGAAATGCTAAGCATCTCTCAGGAAGATACAGATGGAAGAAGGGAGGAACACAAAAAAAGGAGAGAAACATTCGATAAAGAATATAAAAAAAATATAGAATACATGAAGCAAATTCAAAGAGATTACCAGGAAATTAAAAACTCCATTGAAAGCTGGCAAAACACCTTAAAAGAAACTAAGGATAGACTATCAAAACGTTAAGACAAGTTTGCAATGTGTGATCATGAAAGTAAAGATCTCTTAAAAATAACAAGGAAACAGGCAATAACAATACAAAGGCTACAAGATGACAAGAGAATCTACAATTTAAGAATAAGAAATGTGAACAAAGAAGCAGGAACACAAACAGGTGAATTACAAAGGCTATTCACGGAAATAATTAAGGAAAACTTCCCAAGCATGGGAAAAGAAAATGACATTCAGTTATGTGAGGCATACAGAACTCCAGCCACCTACAACCAAAACAGAGCTACACCCAGACATATAATAATCAAGATACCAGAAATTCAATATAAAAACAGAATATTAAAAGCCATCAGAGAAAAGAAACAGATTACCTATAAAGGAAAGCCCATCAGGATCACGGCTAACTTCTCGACACAAACCATCACATCAAGAAGAGCTTGGAGCAAAATATCCCGAGCCCTGAAAGAAAATAACCTCCAGCCCAGATTGATGTACCCTGCAAAGCTGTCACTATAAATTAATGGAGAAACAAGATGCTTCCATGACAAAGAGGAACTGGGGGAGTTTGTGACCACCAATCCAACCCTACAGAGAATACTGAAGGACACCCTAAAGAGAGAGAAAAAAAATACCAGGATTTTAGGAACAGTGGCAGAAACGCCTCAATGAGTGGGGCAGGCAGTAGAATGAAGGAGAAAACTAGACAAACAGGCAGAAAAACAGCATAGCAGAAACAAGGCAGAGAAGCATAACTAGAATCTCTAACATGGATGGCCTTGATACACTATATTGTTAATAGTGCACCAGGATTTAAAACCCACATTACTCACACTACTCTGCTTAGATGTATTATATTCTGTTCCAGTCATTCTACCTGTACTAGATTTGAGGGTACAAACAATAATCCCGATAATAACAGGATACAGTATGGTAATCACCCCTTAATTTCCTATTAAGTCAATCTAAAGCTCTGTAAAACCTACACTGTTTTACCATGACTGATTGTAATCAAATCTGGTTGGTTAGATTGCTGTTTTGTATTGGCAGATTTTATTCAAAGCTGTTATGATTGATATTATCAAGTCTGAGAGTATAGGTAACTGCACTTAAGATGACAAGATTCACTGGAATATCCACTCTGGTTTGATTATTACCTGCCTTTGAAGTTTTATACTGTCTACAATGTTTTATTTTTACTACTATTATTATTTACTGCTATATTCAATTATACTGCTATATTCATTTATGCCTGATGATATAGGCAATTCTATTGAAGAGAATAAGAAACAACACAGCAATCATTGTAGATCACCTTGTACTGTTGTTTTATACAACTTATTGGTTTCATGTTTTTATAGGAATTTGTTTTGTTTTGTCTTACTAAGTTTTGTTTTTCCCTCTAATACAGAAAGAATAGAAATACATGTGTGCGTAGCTGTTTACACTCTCACTGTTTGACTATCTACTTTGTATGCTTTAATTTTGTAACTTGAACAACTATTTCTAAGAGGACAATATGTAATTTATCAACTAGTAATTTCTTATTGTTTATCTTTTTTCTGAAATTCAGTATTATCTCTACCTTTACACACTTTTTTTTTCCTCTTTAAATAAAAAAAAAAAAAAGACTTTAGCCGTGTAGGAAAGTGACCCAGGATGAAAGGAGAGGGACACCCAGGCATCATCACTGGGACACTTTGAAATTGTGCCTCACCTGACAGGATGCAATGAGGATTCAGCATCACAGCTGCAGTTTTCTGCCAAAGGTACAAGATCTGAGTCTAATCATGAGAAAATATCAGATGAAGGCAAATTCCTTCTTTTGTAGAGGATCACTATAAAATTGCAGGCCTGTCATCTTCAAAGGCATCAAAGTGATTAAAAAAAAAGAGTAATGAATTGTCCCAAACTAAAAGTTATAAAAGGGATTTGACTATACAGATATCACCCTTTTAATATAAAGAACATGAAAACTGGGGAAACTGTGTTGTGTAAAGATTAGTCAAACCAGTATTCACTTCCTGATTTTGATGGTTCTGCTCAGATAATGTAAGACATTCTACAAAATACCTGATGTGTAATCCTGAGTATTCATCAGAGTCACCTAGAGGACTTATTAAGGCATAGACTGCTAGACCCCACCCGAGTTTCTGATTCAGTGGGTCAGAGGTGGGGATCAAGAATGTGTACCTCTAGTGAGTTATCATGGGGGACACTGATGCTGGGATCCCACTGAAAGCCACTGATGCAGGAGAATATTCCTGTTTATTGAAAAACTGCCACTATACTGCATATAGCAATGATGGGAGATCATTTCAGGAACTTATTCTCCAGTGGTTCAGGAAAATTCCTTATAACATACGTGGAAGTTTGATTTGATTTTGAGGTTGTTTCAGGAAACAATTCTCACTGATTCTAAAGCCAGAGAATAAGTATTTGGGATAACTTCACAGTGAGGCAGCTGAGGTTGAACAGTGCCCAAGACACCCCATCTTAGGAGGGAGTTCAGAGTAAATAAGATAGAAAAGGGGTTATTTAAGGTACCTAAGAGAACCAAATATTTTTAAGTTCTTCAAAACATTCAGTAACAAGGGATAAGCCAATGAAAAACACCCCATCTTTAAGCATTAGAATGGATGCCTTTTATTAAGCATCATTTTGAGTTTACAGTGGTAATTTCCTTCCATTTTTCCATGTTCTCCCTTTTTCATTTATAGCTGCCTCTGGCTCTAAAGTGAAAAGTTAGGCAATGCATTCTCATGAAAGCACTGGTACCCTTTCTAAAACTGATCTGATATCATAGATTCAGGAAAGAAATAAAATCCAACCATTATTCAATCCCATACCTTTTTCAAAGGTCTGCAGGTTCCTCTGCTTAACAGTCATGTGACCTCAGGCAATTCACATAACCTCGCCGTGCCTCATCTGTGAAAGGGAATAACAATAGGAGTGCTATGAGGATTATATAAATGCAATGGGCTCACAGTGAGCCTGACATATTCTAAGTTCTTGATATAAGTTATATGCCATTCCCGTTTCATTATGGCAAAACAAAAATAATCTTTTGACTTCAGTATTGCCATCCTAGCACCCACCATGCTTCCCTTGCCTCTAAATATAAGAAGCTACATGTCTTCTTGTCATAAATATAGAAAATTTGCATAGACACTAAGGAGTTTCCTCGAAGAAAAGAAAACAAGACACTGATCCCAAGTTCTCTTGAAATTCAGTGTTTCTAGACTCTGGTAGTTATTCTACTCACATGAAAGAGATAAAAAAAAATTGGTGGTGGAAGCTTAGTGCTTCAAAGACAATTGCTGAATTTTTAATTTAGGTTCTGTCATTTAAGATCTGACACAGAGTTAGTCACTTAGCCTCTGTGTACCTCAGTTGCCTTCTTTATAAAACGACTGAGCTGGTATTAGTGCTAACTTCACAGGACTGTTGGAAAGAAGAATATTGTGCAGTTGGCAAAGCACTGGACATATAATAAACAGTAAAATGTGATTGCTAGTGCTATCGTCAGTATACAGGAAAGGGCAGCAAAGGCCTCGAAGGTAGTCATGACTGCTGCTTGACAAGCAATTTTGGACTCTCCAACATCTGCACATAAGGTGCGGCCACGTGATAGCTCTAGTCAGATGACTTGATACCACTTCTGAAGGGGGAGGTGAATTCTTCTATCCTTTTAGGTTCAGTGCCTAAGGCCTGAAAATTAAACTGAAAAAAAAAAACAAAAGAAGAAAAGATTTGTTATATGCACACAGGACCTTCACAGAAAAGAACTAAAACTCTGACATATATACCAGTTTAACAAAGGACAATAAATTGTGGAGAAGTGTCAAGATAAAGGAGAGAGGACTAAGTTTATAAATTGTGGGAAGATAAATACATGGGAGACACTAATAAGAGATAAAGGTCATTTTGATAAAGTTTATTATATAGTCTTGGTACTTCTCCAATGATAAGAGTTGTCTCTGCTGATCAAGAGATATTCTTCTCTTCTTGGCCTATGAAAGTGAAGGAGAGATATCTTTACAAAGGGAAATTCCTGACCTGCTTATAATTAGAAAGAGGAAAGCAGAGAATTCCTCTTCTGTCCACTGTTTCTTAATTGTCTTCAGCTCAAAATAATCCTTATGACAAAGTAGTATACTTTGGATTGTCACTATAATAAAGGTTCTAGAGAAACAGAAGCAATAGAAAATTATGTATAACTATGCAAGATAATTTATTAGGTAGGTTCACAGGATCAGAGGCAAGAGAGTCCACAATTTCTGCCTGTACCCTGGACAGCCCAAGATGATTGATGGCACAAAACAAGAATGATCAACAATGTGGTGCCAGACTAACATCAAAAGCCTACAAGCTCACCACAGAGTCACTGGTGTGGGATTGCATTAGAAGACTGAAGAAACTGTAGACTTTAAGACTGATGTCCAAAAATAACAGCAACAAATGGCTGCTACTGTTCTTCACCTATGGAGACCTTCCAAAGGTTCCAGGAAGCATCCCTTTCATCCAATAATACCTCAAGTACCATTGTATCTGCTGGACCACATGACCTAAGTAGCAGGGCAGACAGCAAAGCAGCCTGGGGACCTGTTGCAATCTTCTCTTGTCCTGTGCCCCACTCAAAATTAACATCTGTCTGAGTCATTCAGTAAATACAGTTAAATGAGGAATGTGTTGCCTCCAAAATCCAAATAGGCTCATTAGACATTGTTTCTTTTTCTTGGTTGTAGGAGGGGCCAAATGTAACAACTTCTCCTTCACCATAGAAAGGATGCCTTCAGCTGGGCTCCCACTGGGCTCCCAGGAATTTCACTGAGGTATAGGGCCTTTGAATTTGAGTTGGGTTAATTTCTCATCCTCTGACACACAAAGTTTTACCAAAAATCCCATGGTAGTTATTATTTCTTATTCACTTTGGCAAATCAGCATAAATGCCATCAATATAATGGACCAATGCAATACCTTGTTGAAGGAAAAAGCAATCAAGATCTCTGAAAACTAACTTTTAACTAAGGGCTGAAGAGCCGATATGCCCCTAGGTAGGATAGTAATGATATATTGTTGGCCTTGCCAACAGAAAGCAAATTGGTCCTGGAAAACCTTATGGACAGATATGGAGAAAAAGTCATTTGCCAAATCAATAGCTGCATCCCAGGTACCAGGAGATGTGTTAATCTGCTCAAGCAAGGAAACCACATCTTGTAATAGTAGATGCAATTGGAGTCACCACTTGTTATGGATTAAAAACTGGTGGTCAACTTAACACCAGATGGATTACATCAGCATGGCACTAAGCGCAGATGTTTTACCTGAGGAAAGTTGCCAGCATAAATGGAGACAAGGAGAAGCTATTACCTTACTGCATTAAGGCATTAATGCATTGAGGCATTATGGGTTCTCCTACGTGTTGACATTTGAGCCGTTGGTTCTCCTGGAAAAGCTCTGGTCCTCATATGGAACATTGCTTCCTGGCTCCAGAGGGGAAGACGTGTGCTGCTTGGTCTCCAGGATAAACTCATCACACTGGCTTCCTGGCATGTACTTGACTGTGCTTATCATCAGAGGAGCTTGGGACCTCCTTTTCACTGAGGATGGCTGTGGTGCTTTTCAGGACAGTCCTGGTCTTTGTTGCGAGTATGGCTCCAGTGTAGAACCCTCAACCTATCAGTACAGCTCCTTCACCCCACTGGCATAGACTTTCTGGCTTCCACAACTGAGCTTTGGTCCTTCCCAGCATGGATCTGTAAAAGACACTGGTGTTAGTCCTTCTTGTGAGTTCTAGACTTCCAGTTGGACTCATGGGAGGCATCATCGTGAGCTTTGGATCTTCATCTGGACTCATGTGGGACATTGCTGTAGGAATCAGGCCCCTGGCTAAATATTCTATGTCTTCAGTGATGTGGATCGATTTCCTGAATTTTCTTGTGTTGATTCTAGGTAACCATCATAAAAATAATATTATAAACTCCAAGTTCTCTGCACAAGCCTGACTACAACACCACTTGATTGATTAAGGTTAATGTCATTCTCCAAGACTAATTAATCTTCTGTGCAGGCCAGATAGGAGAGGGGTTTGGTGGGAACTATCACTCCTGCATCTTTCAAGTCCTCTATGGTGTCACTAATCTCTGTAATCCTGCCAGGGATATGATATTGCTTTTGATTTGCCATTTTCCCAAGTAAAGGCAACTCACTCCACAGGTAGAGAACCAATATAGGGATTCTTCCAAGCACAAGTATTAAGTATATCTATCTCATTTATGTAATCTGGAAGTGGGGAAGTGACCATAGAATAGATTTGGGACCCACTGTGAGTTGACTGGCTACAATGCCACTGATCAACTAACCTCCACAGGCCCCTACTCTTAATGAAAGATCACAATGATTTTTCTAATCACCTGGAATCAGCATTAGCTCAGAACCAGTATCCAGTAATCCCCAACATGTCTTATCATTTCCTTTTCCCCAGTGGATAATTACCCTGGTAAAAGGCCATAGGTCCCTGTAGGCAAGAATGGGAGAAAAATCAACAGTATAACTTTTTAGTAGTACATCAAGGTCTTTCCTAGAGACCTGGTCTCCCCTTAGTGTAAGGGGTTCTGGATAAACTAGTTTAAACATGGGAATTGGCTGAGAGGCTGGATTTTCTATTGCTCATTGTGATTTAAGGTATATTTTTGTTCATTTAGCCTATATATTTTCTGATTATATAAATTCAGTAAAAATTAGTAGGTTTCCTATTTGTTTCACTTGTGATTAATTAGCAAACACAACAGGTCTACATGTGTCAGACTATTCCAATCATTGCTTTGCTTCTGCTGTCCATTAAAGTAAATATGCCCACCTTGCTATTAGTGGTTAAGCACTATCACCTTTGCCCCTGTCATGCCAGGGATCCAATTATAGCCATCCTATTTAAGTTTCCCACCTGAGTGACTGGGGACTCCACAGTAAGGTCTGGCATACAAAGAAGAACAATAACAGAGCTCTTCAAGGATGCTCATGCTCCCTTAACAAATCTATTTCTTAAAGTACTAGTGAACAGCATGTTTTCTGGACCCTCCAGTGTAGAGGAGTACACAGTGAGAAATCCACTCCTATTTCCCAAGCCTTTGAATATCCTCATCAACAGTAAAGCAAGGAAGGGCAGAATTCTCCAGCTCATCCACTGTGGGCTATCTTTTGAGTCATCTTTCAGTCAGCCAATCAAATAAACTATTTGCACTTTTTTAACTCCATGAGCTATGACATTAAATCCAGAATCTGTGATTATTGGGCCCATCTCAAAAAATTCAGCCTGATCCTGGTTTACATTCCTTCCACAATTACCCCATACCCTTAGAATCCATTCCTATACATATTCCCCAGAATTCTGCTTTTATGAATTAGAAAACTCTAGTCTTTGGGAATGTAGCATACCTCCTCATGGGTCATGCGTGTACCTCAATCTTTAGGAGTTTTTTTGATATTTCAGCCTGGCTTAGGCATAGATGCAAAAGTGGGTGGTGAGAGTAGAGCACTGACATTGTCTTGTTTGATAACTGCATCAGGAAAGGTCATGCTGTTTCCATAGGCAACATAGGATTAGTTTTTTCATGCAAAGGTGGAAAGACCAACACCATAGGGAATGGGAATGGGATGTCTCTGCCACTGATGGTAAGGAAATCACATCCTCTGGCAAAATAATCTCATCAGAATTTAGTAGTTCAATATTGCCAGTCTTCTCAGGTTTCTCTACAGCAGCTCCATCTCAATTTATGGGATCCCATTCTTTTTTAATCAGTGCTCTTACTTTAACTACAGACTCATTGAGGCTATACTTTAAACTTGTACTGTAATTCAGCCACTCACAGTATGAGGGCTTGTGTTTAGCCCTACGGCTAAAGGAAAAAAAGAGTTTCTTTCAGAACGCACTTAGAAGCCTTTAGATTGTTTAAGCATGTCAGAAATTCAGAATTTGAATCTTTGAGCTTATTTTCCTTTAGTAGTTTGTCCAAAGATGCTAAAAGCAATCAGCCAGCATCATTATATTTCCTACTTTCCAAATATATTCAAAAGTATTGTACATAAAGTAACTATATTCCCTGCATTTCACAAATAGCAGATTAGGATAGTTAAATGAATCTATGTTTCGTATTACTTTAAACTGTTCACTCTATAGATTATCAGTAATACTTTCTACTTCATCAGAAGTAGACCATGGCAACTTCAGATCTCATCATAATAAAAAGTAAATTCCAGGCTCCATTAAATCAATTAGAGAAATTCATCCTTACAATCCTGCTTCTCTATAACTACTCTCCATACCAACATTTGCATCACTTATGGTTTGTTATAGAAACAAAATCAATAGAAAATATATGTATAATTATGCAAGGGGATTTATTAGGTAGGCCTACAGGATCAGAGACCGAAGAGTCCACGATGGCTGTGGTTGCATTGGAGAGCCAGTGGATTCAGTAGCTGCTCAGTCCAAGAAGATAAAAGCTGCAGAACAAGAGGGAACTTAGAAGTAGCCCAAGTCCAAGGTCAAAGACAAGAAGCTCATGGTAAGGTCCCTAGTGCAAGTCTGCATACCTCAGCTAAAGAAACTGGAGGCCTGGAAACCTATGTCCAAAGAGAACAGAAACAAAGAACAAACCTGCTTAAGAAGACTGGACTCTTCAAAATCATCATATTTTCTTGTCCCTTTTTTATTCTACCCAGGCTACCAGTCCATGGCTGGTGCTTCCCCCTACCATGGTGGGTCTTTCCTTTCAGCTATGTCAGTCATCTACAGATACACTCACAACAGTCATCTACAGATACATCTACAGCTACACTAATCTAGTAGGTATTTCTTAATCAATTCGGTTTGGTATGCCATGATTAACAGTCACTGGAATATTCTGATCTCTTTCTCTTCTAACCTAAAACTCTTAATTAGAGCTGTAAGAACTTCTAGAACTTCTTCTCATGAAGAACTTTCTCATTTATGAACTTTCTCAACTACGGCTTCTCAATCAGCTAGGAGCCCTGAGTATATCCAGTAAAAGCAGAGCATTCTTGTGTTCTGAAAAGGGAGTGTAGCATGAACAAGAATTAAACTTTTGTTATGTTAACTACTGAAATCTAGTTGCTACCACAGCATAACCTACCCAATTCAAAGGAAAACCCACCTTGCAGGAGGAGAAAACTGCATTGCAGGCTAGTCTACGGGAAGGTGAGAGAGTACTGTTTTTGAGCACAGTATGTGGCTGAGACTAAAATCTCTCTTTTTACTCAATAGATGTCATATAGTTATTAGTGACTGCATATCAAATTATACCCAACTAAAATTCCAGAACTCTGGAAGACTGAGGCAGGAGGATGGAATATTTGAGTCCTGCCCAAGCAACTTAGCATCTTTGCAAGACTCTGTCTCAAATTTTTTTTACAGAAGATTTAAAGTACTGGGGATATAGGTCAGCTCAAAAGGCTCTAGGTCCAATCTCTAGGAGCACTTCCCCAAAAAATGAGTGGGCCACATGCATAGACGACTATAGCGATACTCAAAGGTATATCTTCCTCCTCTCCCATAATCTCCACATAGGGAGATTTCACAAAATTTTAGGTTTAAGTCATGTTGATATGAAAGAAAAAACAAAAAAGTTTTCTGCATCTCAATACAAAAGCATACTCGTAGAAGACCACTATGAAAAATGGGTACTGAAAGGTATAAGCCAGCAGTGTGAATCATGTCTGTGTCTTTGAATGGTAGGGGACAAACAGGAACATTGTGTCCCGCCATGGACTACATTATTTCCTCATCTGCCAATCTGACCACTGATGCATCAACTGCTTGTTTCATATAACTTCCTAAACATATGTGAAACATTGTCTTAATAACTTCATGTCAACATATTATCTTGAAAACAATTATAAGAGACCACTAGACAATGTGCTGTCCACCTTCTTAAACCTCCCCTTTAGCTACTCCCTTGCCTCTAAACATGTTCCAGCAAATCTTAGCATCTAAGTGAGCAAGTCTAACAAGGCCTCTGATTTAATATCCCAGAATTCTGGAACCAGAGATTTTGAATGCCAGAAAATGTCAAACAAGGAAGTTGCAGCTAAGTGATTTAATATTAGCAAGGCTGATCTCCCTTCACCTGAAGGAGAAAGATGGCTCTCCCCAGTTCCGTGCACGGACACTTGGCTTTAGGAAAAGTAAACCAGGAAACTCTGGCAAATTCTACTTCCAGGCAGCCTGCCACATCTAGAGGCACTATTTCCAATCAGGGTGTGAGCAAATGGAAATATATAGTCCTTCCTTGAAGATAAAGAGGTTCCATTTGCAGAGAAATGGAACAGAGTGAGAAAGGAATGACAAAAATCACCATCTGTCCCCTAGGCAGAGTTAACAGAATCGGTTAAAGTCACCATTTCAAGGTTAAGGCAGAAAACAAACAGACAAGATGCTATAAATACAGTGTCCCTTTGGGCACCAAGGCCTGGATCATAGCAAGCCCAGATCTAAGTGAGATGTAAGGTTGGTGCCCATCGCTATCAGGCCTGATGGATTGATAGGCAAACAAATATGAAATGCAGGCCTTGTGGCCAAGCCCTGCCCTGGATGAAATCTCATTAAAACACACATCAAAGATCTCATGGTAGGGACAGAAAGTAAAATACAGAGCTAAAAAAGAATGGCCACAGCTTGATTCATGAAAGCGAAGGAGTATGCATCATCAGTATGGAGCCATTCCTTACTACCCACTGGACGCCAGATCTTCAATAACCCTGCAGGCCCAACCACAATGGCCATGAGGGTCTCAAAACTGTCCTGCTCCACAGTCTTGGGGAGGATACATGAGATCATATCTTTACTATACGAACCACCTCAGTCATGATGGGTCATGCACTTGCTAAGAGATTGCTAAGTGCATATTCTTTCATTTTGTTATCCCAGGGGCTGATAAGGCAGGTATCAAACATACTTCACAAATGCAGGAACTCCTCTAAGATCAAGTTTGAGTGATACTAGTCTAGTCTCTCGGCCTTCCACCCTCATGGAGGCTGTGCAGGAATGTCACACCCAGGCTGCTGCTTCCCTCTCATGCCCATTAGTTACAAATGCATGGTCATGAGTCCTGCTGGCTCTGGCCTCTACCACAGAACTCTCTTGAGTGAGAGCAGTACTTGTAACCAGCTGCTGCCAATGCATGTACAGGCTGGTAAGGAAAACACAGTGAGGGCAAAGCACAGTAAATAGCAAACACCATCATTCCAGTATATGACAAGAGACAGTGAGAAAAAGACACTCTTAAACTCCTTTGCCATATGGGTCCCCTCTCTTCATTCCCACAGCTGATGGCCTCACACATGTGTTCTTCATCCTCCATGGACTTCACTGTAGCTACATCTGAAGAAAGAAAGAAAAAAAGAAAGAAAGAAAGAAAGAAAGAAAGAAAGAAAGAAAGAAAGAAAGAAAGAAAGAAAGAAAGAAAGAAAGAAAAGAAGGAAAGAAAAGAGAAAAGAAAAATAGCAAACTCCTTTAGTTCTGCCCTATGCGGGTACCCTCTGGATGAAGAAAACTCTTCTTAGTGGGAAATCTACACCCAACAAAAGGGCCCTCACCTGTCTTGATCACCTACAGAGGGTCTTCCAGAAGTATGAGAGAAGAAACAAGGGTAAGTGAAAAGAAGAGGAAAATTTTAATTTTAAAATTGTACTTTTAAAAAAACCACAATGTCACGATAGGAATAGTACTCAAGGTTATCCATAGCTATACTCCCCAGTCTTGTTTATGCTCCCTAGGCTGCTTGTTTGTTTGCTTGCTTGCTCACTTGCCTGTTTCTTCCAAGACCCTCAAACCCAAGTCCCTTAAAGATAGTCCACAAACTATCTTAGTTGATAAAGTAAAGGTCAAAAATCTGATCTTAAGACAGACAGTAAAAGAAGCATCTTAGATTACTCATCTTTAAAATCAGAATAGATTGGGCCCAATCTATTTTTATAGGTCTTCTCCTATAAAATATGCCTTTCATCTGTAAATTAAGCCCTCACTTTCTATAGATTCACAAATTCCTCAGATTTCTCCTACCCAAAACTATAAGTATCCCCAGCTACATACTATAGTGTACCTTTCACTTGAGGGTTCATGTTCTATTTTCTCTGATTGTATACTTTAATTCTGCCTAATAAAAACTTTCTATGTGTCTCACCAATGTGTCCTAAAATTCCTTTCTGGGACAGTCAAAAACCTTCTTGGTGAGCTAAGTTGGTGTACCACCTCCTCTTTGGGGGGACTTTTAGAATCCCATCCAGTGGCACTTTCAGCTTAAAAACTTTGGCTCAATGATGCAGACATCTAAATGATCTTCTAAATGATCAATATCGATGCTCTCTGAAGCTTAGATTTAAAAGGATAGGTGCAAAATTGTTGACTATGTATGCAGCTCTATATTGTTTCCTTATCACAAATACTTATCATGGTTTTTTAAATGTTAGAACTTAAAAGTAATTGTTTTAGACAATTTTTGTTGCTTTAGTAACAAGGAATCTTAAGTTTTGACTCAGGGTTTTGCAGCCCAGGATATGCAAGAGCATGAAGCATCTGGTGGGACCTCCTCGCTACGTCATAATATGACAGAAGACTTTGTAAGAAGAGGTGGAGCAATGTCCTAGCTCAGGTCTCTGTTCCTCTTCTTACAAAGCCATTAGTATCAACATGGAGGTGCCACCCTCATGACACCACCTAATCTCAATTTTCTCCTAAAGGCCTACCTTCAAGCATCATTAACATTTAACATGAATTTGAGATTTAAATTTCTCTTGCATAAGCTTTTAGGGAACCCCAGCAATAATGTACATATAAAAGAATGAAATGTTATCTGTTTCCAGATACTTCTTCTTTCCCCAGCTGGTTAGAGAAGACCAGAACATTTTACCACATTTTTTTCTGTCCCAGTTAGATTTCATGCTCCTTGAAGACAGAAATTCTTTTACATCCCTGAATCTGTAGTGTGACTGTCACATGCTGTTACCACTAGTTGAAAATGAATGAACATATGAGCATGTGAGTGGACGGTTTTCCTGGAATTTTGTTTATCATGTGGTCGACATCCTTAACCATCACAATATGTGTTTGCACAAGTGGTCAAACACATTCCAGAATTTCTAGCAATAAAGGGAATTAATAACTTAAATAGACTAGACTAGTATCACTCAAAATGAGATCTATGAAATTATGCAGGACACATGACCCATTTCTTCAGTAAGTAAACAGCTTAAGGAAAAGAGTTTCTTAAAACAAAAATAATCAAATACAGTTTGTAAGTCTTTTTTAGACCCTACAAACCAACTCTAAAAAGACATTTTTTAGAAAATTATGAAAATTTCAACAATGGTGAATCACTGGAGATTGTTAAGGATCCCCATTAACTTTTTCAGGTATGATAATGTACAGTGGTAAAGTAAAAAATAATAATAATAAAAAATAAACAAGACCATAATGGGTTGGAGTAAAATAATGTCTGAAAAATTGCTTTAAAATAGGCCAACCTAATGTGTGTATAAGAAGGATCATATAAGCAGGTGTTGTATGAATAAGCATGTGAAACAAGATTAAGAAAATATGTTGTGAATTAAACCATTATGTACTGAAAACATGTATTAATAAAAAGAACAAAGACCTGAACCCTGCATCATGTTGGAACTTTGGGCGCTGGAGAACAGGCGGTCTACTTGCCGCCCTGGTGAGCAGCTGGTGGCCTGGCAAACCACTGGCACACCAGGGTGAGAACTATCAGCAACTCCTAAACTCTGCACCATGCTGGAACTTTGGGCACTGGGAGATAAGGCGGCCTGCTGGCCGGCCTATAAGCAGCTAGGGCCAGGGCTAAGAATCAGACATTGATCCATCTCCCCCACCCCCCGTTAGCAAGTAGGCACTGGTGGTCTGAGTATCTTTTTGGAGGATGAATGTATACAGCATGGCAAGTAAGGGGGATTTCCTTCTACCATCTCTTTTAAGGCAAATATTTTTATCAATGTTTTGCTAATTTTGATTAATGGTACTGCTTTATTCAATATTCTGTTTTTAAAAGTTTGATATTTCCACCCATTTTCCTCTATTTGATTGAAAGAACAGCTAATGTGAGCAAAACGGGCTGTACTATTGAGCCCACTGCTTGTGTCCTGGTGACCTGCTCTGAGGTTCTGTGGTAGTTTTATTGCAGTGCGGTCACATGGGTTTGTTCTGTCTTGTTCTGCTGTATTTTGCTACTTTCAAAAAAAAATAGATAAGAAAGTAACAAAATACCTCCAGAAATCTCCCAACTTCACCAAAGCTGATTCATGGATCATGGATGAGGAGAAACTCAAAAACAAGGCAACAGAATTATACAAGGTGATTAAAAGCATATAACAACAAAATAAGTCAGTAAGGTACTGAGCAACCTGAAACAGGATATAACTAAGCAGATAATGGACTTAAAAAGTAAAAAGAAAGTGCTCTAGAGGACATGACTGCATGTATGTTTAAGTGTGTAGGATTGAAAACCACTAAGCTAAGTTGCTAAGTTTGGATCACTGAACTTCTTTGCAGTCTCACTGTTTGAATGTACACTTTGTATGCTTTAATTTTGTAACTTTAACAACTGGTCTAAGAAGACAGTATACAATTTATCAACTAGTGATTTCTTACTTTTTTTTTCTGAGATTCTGTATTGTTTCTACCCCTTTTTCTGTTTTGCTTTTTTTTCTCTCTTTAAATAAAATTTAAAAAAAAAAGAACAAGAAAACATGCTGCTAATTGTCAAAACTGGATAAACAGTAGATGGGGGTCTTTATTCTGTTCCTTTTATTTATGTCTTTTAAAAAGTGTTTGCTATGGCTTATATCTAAATGATCAACCAATGACTCACACACTCATAGGTGGGGCCTTTGGGAAGTGACCAGATTATGGGTATGTGATACTAGATTAGTCCACTAATGGGTTTACAGCTGGGTGTGATGTTGGGAGGTGAAGCCTGGAGGGAAGAGGTGGACCATTGTGGGCATGGCCTGGAAGGATACATATACACATTTACATCCTGATTCTTATATATCCTTATCCTTATCCTATATTCCTGCCTGCCATGTTGCTCTGCCTTGGAGCCAGCCAACTATGAACTGAAACCTCTACAAACTGTGAGACAAAATAAACCTTTCCTCAATCAAACTGTGTGTTGGATATTGTTTCTTAGCAATAATAAAGTAAGACAATGTTCACACTAAAACAAATAAGTGGGTTTTCCATTTAAATTCCAGAAATCCACTAATAAGTATATACCCAAAGGAACTGAGAACAGCATATGAAGAAATGTCTGCATTCCCATGTTCTTTACAGCATCAATTTTCATAATAACCAAGACATGTAAATAACCTACGTGTCCATCCTCAAAGGATAAATAGAGTAGAAAAACGTAGTATGTACACACCAGAACACTATTCAGTCATTAAAACACAAGACATTAAGTCATTTGCAACACAATGGATGAAGATTATGAACATAATGAAACATTTCAGGCAGAGACAAATATCATATAAACTCACTTGCATGGTGAAAACAAAGAAGCTGAACCCATAGAAGTGGACAGAAAACTGATGTTTACCAGAAGCCAGGGAAGAGTGATGGAAGAGGAAAGGGGACAGTTAGGTGGCAGAAATAGGTTCTGATGTTCTGTTGCACAGTAGAGTGACTCTGGTTAGGGGCCAGGGATTTAGCTCAGTGGCATAAGTGTCTTCCTTTCAAGAGCATGGTCATGAGTTCAATCCCCAGTGCCAAAATAATAATAATAATAATGTATTGCACTGTACATCTTAAAATAGCTAGAAGAGAGGATTTTGAATGTTCTTACCACAGAAATGATAAATGTTTGAAATGACAGATATGCTTATGACCCTGTTTAGGTAACTACAAAATATATCCATCAAATCATATACCTCATAAATATATCCAATTATTATTGATCAATTAAAAATAAAAAACTGAAATAAAATTTAAAAGAAATAACACCAATAAAGCCTTTTGTGCTGGTTACACAATAAAATAAAATTTTTGAGGTACTAAGGATTGAATCAGGGCCTTTGCACTGAACTACATTCCCAAATCTTTTACAAATTTTTCAATCTCAAGACAGTATATTACTAAGTCACAACATTGCTCAGGCTAGGATCCAGCTTACAATCTTCCTGCCTCAGCCTTCCATAGTGTTGCAAGTTTTGGGGTACCAAAGAAATAGGTTCTTGGTGTTGTGAACAGAAAACTAAACAAGATACACAGAATAGTTCATGAGGATTTACACTGATCAAAGGCAGAAAATAAATACATCCCTCAGAGAGTGGGCAGGTGAATGAACTCACACAGCCACGAGGATAATAAGAAAGGGTCTTCATGTCTGGAATCTCTGGACTTGTGTCCCTTTATGCATCTAAGGCATTTGGGATAGCTGTCCTATCAAAAATTCACTTGGGCTGGGCATGGTGGTACTTGCCAATAATCCCAGCACTTGGGAGACTGAAGCAGGAAGATTGCCATGAGTTGGAGGCCAGCCTGGGCTACATAAATGACTTCAAGACCAGCCTACAATACATAACAAGACCCTGTCTCATGAAAAACAAAAACAAAAACAAAAATATATATATATCTCACTTGATCTGGTGCCCTAGCTCTCTTACTTTTGACAGATTATACCTAGTTCTTGAACCAGTTTTGCATCAATTTTAATCTCATACTCAAGAGTGCTAGGATTATAGGCATGCACCACCACACCTTGCTAGTAAACTTTCTCTTTTTTTATTTTACAGAGAATAAAAAAAAGAGGACAGAACAGAGCAGATCATAACAGAACACTGTGAGCTACACAGCACTTCAAAACAAGATAACTGCATATTAAGAGTAGCCACCATAATGTGTTGTTCTTTTCATCCTTCATTACATATCCAGTTCTCGTAAACTGTTTATAGGTTCTATGCATGTATGAGTCTCTACATGTATTTCGCTCCTTTCTGTATTAGAGGATAAGAGAAAAAAACTTAGCAAGACAAAGCAAAACAAGATCCTAGAAAAACATGAAACAAAACAAACCAGAATATTGAGTAGAGCAACACCATTAATCAGAACAAAGCAAAACAGTGATAAAGGTATTTGCCTTCAAAGAGATGGTAGAAGAAAATTCCCCCTATTTGCTACATTGCATATGGTCAACCTCCCAAGAGATGCTCAGATCACTGGCTCCCACTTGCTAAACGGGGCGGGGGGGAATACGTTTGATTCTCAGCCCTTGTTTTCCCGGCATCCCAGGTCCCAACATGGTGAGTCTCAGGAGATACTGGTGATTCCCACCCTGGGCCACTGGAGCCTGCCATGTTCATAGGTGCTCCATAAACTTTCAATTATATGCATATATATGTATATGTGCATATATATGTATATGTACATAGACATACACACAAAATACACACATAGTCACACATATGTATACACAGGCCTATCTATGCCTATGAGTTCTTAAATTTAACTAAACGGAGGTAAAAAAAATACTTGGAAAAAAATTGCATCTATATGAAACAAGACATTTTTTCCTTGTCATCATTCTCTAAACGATACAGTATAGCAACTATTTTGTGTTGATATAGTATTAGGTATCACAACTAGAGACAATTTAAAGAATATGGAAAAATGTACATGGGTTATATACAAGTATTTACCATTTTATATAAGGGACTGGAGCATCCTGGATTTTGGTATGCTCAAGGGGTACTGAAGCCAATCACCCATGGATCCTGACGGAGGACTGTACACGTGTGTGACATGGTCCATGAAGACTCCACTAAGAATGACCTTATGTGCAATCTGCAGGTAGCAGGCTCGGTTTACAGTCAGTGTCTTGTGTGATCATTAATAGCAGTTTCCTCCTCTATCAACAGTGTCCCAACCTAAATAACAATGTACAGACACCCAAGTCACAGGACTTCACCCTATCTCATGCCTCCCCCACACACAGCCCCAAAAGCTCCACTTGTCTACCAAGAGCCAGCTCCAAGCAGCATCCCCAGCCTCCTGGTGACTCCAAACGAGATCATGTTCCAGCTTTCAAACCATGGACGTGCAAATGCAGAGATGCAGCACAGACATGGCGTGCTCACCTCTCTACCAGCCAGGGAGCTCTGTCAAGGAAAGGACCGTGTTGCTTTTCTCTCCTTCTCCCTGATGCCTTACACACAATAGATGTTCAATAAATATCTCACCCATGAACACATAAAGGAATTAATAAACAAGTCATTGTGCAGAGTTCTTCATAGGATCTTTCATGCTTAAAATCTAATCAACATGATTAAATTAAGTCAACATGACAAAAGTTTAGGCAACCTTATTTAAAATAATTAGTATGGAATCTAGGTAAACACTGAGGAAACGGGGAGGTCAGAATTTCAAAAAGTATATGTACATTAATTAGCAGTATAAAAATGTATATTAATATATATTATTTAATGTATGTTACTGTCACAAGAACAGAAACCAAAGAGTAATATCCTTTAAAAAAAAAAAAGGGTAGGGAGATTCTCTCGGTGATTTTATTGCACACATATGCACGTGCATGCACACACACACACACACACACTCACACAGACATATACTTTGAAAAGGAGGAAGAAGAGGAGAAAACAGCTTCTAAATGGTTTTGGCTGGACTGAAGGCAGCAGCACAACTCTTAACTGCAGCACTACCAAGCCAAATCCCAAGGATCTACCAACTCCAAGGGCAGCAAAGGCCCAGATGTTGCCCGTAGCACTGGTGGCCTGGGTAGGGATGGAGACAAGTCAGTTCCCCACATAGCACACAGCGCGTTTCCTACCCTGCTCAAGCCCAGCAAGACCTCCAACCCCGAACACAGGGAAGTCTTAATAAACTCACATGTTCTGCTTTCTGGCACAGGTTTGTATACCAAGTACTTAAAAGAACAAAAAGCTTAAACAATCACTTTGTTTCAACTACACTGGAGCATTCCATGCCTTCTATTCATCCTGCTAGGAGCCTGTTCAAGTATTAACAGATATCAATCTAATATATTGTGCAGCAAGCACCATTATTTTCTTCTCAATCTTTTTTACCTGCCACATCTCCCAGGGGTAGATTGGAAAATATATGGTAATTATATACTGATATAGTATAGAAGCAGGTTATGTACAGGGCCCATTGCACTTGGCTTCCTTATTAACTAGCTAAAATGTGCTCTGTGGGATGTTTCCTGACTCTTTAAGAAATCTACAGAGCTGAGCTCTTATTTTAATATTTCTGATTTTTTTTCTTGCTCATTAAAAACTGTCCAGCTTTACCAGAACCTCATGAAATCACACCAACACAGGGCTTTGAGGCACAACCCCAGTATCATCCTCACTGAGCAAGTTTCCCAGTCAACGCCAGCCACTAGCTTCAGGGAATGGGTGATTTCCACACTAAAACACAGGAAGGCTTCCCTGGGGCTGCTTGCCTGGTCTCTGCATCACCTAATTAAGGAAGACTTAGTCCATCTGAAAAGTTCATACTAGGAAAGGGTCATTGGACCATAGTTGTGGGCCTTCAGAAGAAATAAATTACTTTTCTTTAAAAGGAAAAGAGAAATCTCCAGACTGAACAGATTTTCCTCATGACCACTAATAATAAAAACAGCCAGTGATAAAGCCGCAAGAGATGGTGAGCAATCTCCCTGGGAACACCTATAGTTTTCACTAGTCCAAAATGCTTAAGAAGCAGGAAGGAAAAGGAGCCTCATGCCAAAGACATCTGAAGTGAGGGGCATGGTAGAGAAGCAATGGTGATCAAAGAGGGCTTGGGCTGCTCCCCAGAACCGAATAGTCCAAAAGGATTTTAGAACTAAAGAAACATGAGGAGGCCACACAGCATGTACACTAAGCATCCAGCCAGATAGTCTGAAATTTATCTTGTCACACAGCATCTCCTCTGAGCACAATGAGCTCAAATCCAAGCTGGAGCTCAACTCTTCCAGTTTCCCTGAGGTTAGGGCTCCCCTACCAAAAGATAGAAAGTGATAGACTGCTCCCCTGGGGGAATGGTCTATCTAACCCGCACTCTTCAGCCAGTTCTACAGCTAAATAAGTTGGCTGGTCTTTGGCAGGGTTCCTCTCTCTGCACCCTCAGGGGAAAATAAGAAAGGGGGTGCACACAGAAGCAGATGGCTTATGTCTCATTCAGCTGTAAGTCAGGCTGAATGCATGAAAAGAACCACCAAATCACCTGTTTTTCCTAGCCTGGTATTGTCAGTCTTTGTGACACTTTGCCAAAAGATATCTTAAGGTGGCTGAGCTGCTTTGTAGGGAAACCAAGTTAGCTTCTAGATGAGGACACAAAGGAAAGAAAATTCATCATAAAGGTGAGACTTTGACAATTAAAAATTCAAGACCAGGATTCGTCATCTAATTTATTAAATATTACCTTTCACCCCTATCTCTTAACTATCCTCCTCCAAAAACCAGCAAAGGTAATTGTAGCAATAAAGTAATTAGAGAGATATGCTTTCTCCAAAATGAAACCACCAATACTGTAACTTCCAGTTAAATTTAATTATTGCCTAATTTCTTTTACAATAGATGACCTAGTTTTTAGACAATATTCTCACAAAAAAAATTACATGCAAGTGTAAAAATTGGTCCTATCTTGAGGAAGCAGAGAGACCATTTACTAGGCTCCCTTTATCCATCCAGATATAAATAAGGTGAAGGAATAAGACACAGCCCACTGAAGAAGCATTCCCTGTTCTTACACAAAGGTCAAAGCAGCAAGCAGTTCTACATTCATGCCTCTAACAAAAGGCTTTTCCACGGGGACCTAAGAGCTCTTAGTCAGACTTGCTGACTAACTTCCAGAGGTCAGCCTTTGGACATCTTGTAGGAAGATCCAGTCTGCCTCTGCCCATTTCCTCCTACAGACCATAACTATGCCCCCAAATTCCAGGTCCCAGGGCAAGAAAAGGGCACTGGCACAGAGATGCCCACACTTTGAGGCCTATAGAGATTTCTCATTCCTCAAAAAGTCCCCAACCTTGCAGGTAAGTTGGAAGGGTATCTATGAATGCTGGCTTTTCCTTCTTTTTACCAGAGTTGTCCCAGGCTGAACGCAGTACAGAATGACATATAAATGACAACAAGTGGTAAGATGCACCATGAAGGGATAACAAGGGTCAGAATCATCCCAATCCCAGGCAGCAGAACACCCCTAAGGACATTTTTGGCTGCCTCTTCATTCCTTATTTTCCATAATTACCCATGGTGTAATTAATATTCCATATTTAAGAAGCTTCAAGTCTAGTAAGGAAATAAACAGGTAATTACAAAAGAGTATAATATTTCAGCCAGAGAGTCTAAGGATTATAAGTAGACAAGGCATTGGGGAGAAAAATTATAGAAGAGAATTTAGGATGGATTCCTAGAGCCCAGCACCTCAAAGCCCAGATCTCAAATATAAGAAAGAAATCAGAAGTGTACAGGGGTGGGAGAGTCTGTACACCTCAAAATAGTAGAAAGTAGAAAAGTTACAAGAAGAGTGAACAGCAACTGAAGAGAATCAAGGAGCTCCATGGATGGGTGAAAGAGAGATTACAGGCAGCCAGCTGCTAATAAGCAAGAGGCTGCTACAAAGCAGAAGCCAATGGTGCAAGATAGAGTTCATACTTGAGCTGGCAGTTCTGGAGGGATACAAAGTGTTTTTAGGCAGACTAGGGACAGGTCCAGGTTTGTGGATAAGAATGATTACACTGGAACAACACAATGTCTGGGAATTGCAAAATATGATGATGTGTCACTCAAGCAAAATGCAAAAAAAGGATTGATGGAAAACATTGTGAATTATTAGTAATGGCTAAAGGCAGGTGATAGGAATGTGGAAGTTCAAAATACTATGCATTGCACCTTTGTGTAAGTCTTAAAGTTTTAAACAGTAGAAATACTTTTTAAAATAATATGAATTATAAAAACTGAGATCTGAAGAATTTATATTAAATGTATGTAATATTTTTTAAAATGTTGTATGTCCTAATTCAGTAGATAACAATGGTTGGGAAAGTATTTGGATTTTTTTCTGTTTTAAAAATATTATTATGCTGCAGGTAGAAAATAACTTGCAAGGAAAAAATGAAAAAATCAGAGCCATCACAAGGTCAAGACAGGGACCTACGTAAGGGATGGTGGTGGTCTATACTGAAACAGTGATAGAGGTATGAAGAAATGGATTTAAAATGTTCAGTAGAAAAAATGTCCAGATTTGACATGAACAAGTCATGCATCTCTCTCTGCAAATAGGGCCCCTGCACTTTCAGGCACTGGGAGAGCATGAAGACCATCCTTATATGAGCAAGACATCAGCACAACTCATGCAGATCGTAAGAGCCAATAAGCAAAAAGGACCAAAACTATTTTTTTAAAAAGCTGTAAGTAGATATTAACTTAAAATATGCTGGAATGAAAACCTATAAAATTGAAAATACATTTGATAAACTGAACAGTGCACCAAAAATGTTAAACTGGAAAAGATACCCTAGATAAATAAACAGTGAGTTCACATCACAGATAGATGATACAATAAAAATTACAGATAAAAAGACAAAGGTATAGCTAATACAACATATCAAAAAAGGTTAACTGGTGAATTAAAGGCATTTAGGATACATAATTTTGCTAAACGCACATCTTAACTAAAGGGTAATACAAAAAATACAGGCTAGTGAGTCAGTGTCATGCACAGGACTGTGGGGGGAGAGAACAAGGCCTCACCAAGAAACCAGCCCTCCCTGGAAACCACCATCGTGTGCAGGCCACTGGCAATGGGGGGACAGCCAGACCTAAGCCTTTCCACATGAGTCAGCACTATTTGTGGAATGCAGTGGGAAAGAACATGATGAAGTCAACAAGCAGCAAACCCTCTCTGCAAACCAGCACCATGCACAGGCCACTGCCAGTCGGGGGACAGCCAGACCTGACACCCTTCCAGTGTGCAGGCTAGCAAACAAGAAGAGCCAACACACACCACCACCACCACCACCACCACCCCGCAAGCCACCCTCCACAAGGGACTGGTTGATCTGGATAAACACAGGCTGCAATGGTAGCTAATGAGGTGAAATGCAATTTGATGCTTGTGGTGCCTTGGTTCTTCACTGACCTTGATGATCTAGAGCCAATGGTCTGATAACCTATTCAGAGGATAGTGATACACTGTGTGGCATCTAGGGGGGGATCTCCTTCTGAAGGTGGTAGTCATTGTTGATTCCCTATTATCCTGTTTTGAAGCATTGTATCATTTTCATTGTTTTGTTGGGTTTTGTTCTGTTTTGTTTTGTTTGATTTTGTTATATCCAGTGGCATGAACATCTATTTCAAAGATAGCAAGCTATTATGGTGGCCATTTTGGATGTACTATTGTATTGTTTTGAAGTTCTTTATTGCATTCATTATTTTACTTTTATTGGTCCTATTCTGTTCTGTTTGATTTCCACTATGTCTGAAGATATCTGCAGCTATTTTGAAGACAACAAGAGGCACTATGGTAACTATTGTTGATTTCCTACTTTTTTTGAAGTCCTGTATCACTTACACTGGCGTGTTTTGATTAGTTTTAATGTTTTATTTTCTGGGGCTGGAGATTTAGCTCAATGGCATAAGTGCCTGCTATTTTCTTTGGTTTTATGCTCTTTAAAATAAAAGAAGTCTGGGCTACACAATACAGAAACCAGAACAAAAGTGATCAAACCACCCAGTCAACCTCGCCTTCTGTCACCTCCAGGAAGCACTCTGAACCCAGCACTCTTGCCAGGTCCCTAATCCACCAAATTTCCCTTAGAAGACACTGTCATAAGTGGTGAGGATTATACACAATCCAGACACACTCATCATAGAAATCCATTTCAGACACCTGTCCCTTTCCTTACAACATTCTACTCCCAGCAGCTGCCAAAGTTTCTAGTTTCTTCTCTCATCTGCTCTCCTGCTGTGTTCCCTATTCCCGTGCACTCCAGCCTCCCCTGCGCCAGCAGACTTGCTCCTGACAGAACAGGATCTGAGCTACACACATCCCCATGGGAAGACAACCCATCTCGAGCCTCTCAATGTTCATGTTGCCAGAAAGTGACCCCTAGAACTAAACAATTGGGGATCCTGTCTCATGATAGGTATTCACATGCCAGAGCCTTCAAGGCTAGGTTCTTGGAGGAACAAGTGACACAGACCTTCCTAAAACCTTCCAGCATGTAGCCCTAGGCTCAGATGCTTAGTTAACATCTGAGGCAAATAAATTAAGAAAGATCAGTAGCTGTCAGGCTGAGATGACCGCTTAAAAAGTTGAGATGGGCTTAATTATTCCACAAAGCCTCAGCAGAAAGGGCCCATGGCCTCATCACTTGTGTCTAATTAAGAGATCCTTGGGGCTTTTGCCCTTTAGGTAGGGCTGCAACTTCTTTCAAAAGGACACAGGATAACAGCAGGGGGACCTCACATGGGGTCCACAGCAGCAATAAAATAAAGCATATAGTAGCACTGTTGAGTGACTTTAAGGACAGATGACTTCTAGGCAAGTGATCAAGGAGGGCTTAATGAAGGAAGAGAAATTGAGCCAAGATTCACAAGACAGGTTGGACACTTGAAACAAGAACAGGACAGTTTTCCCAGGAAGGGAAAAGGATGAGATAACCTGCAGAGGTCTTCACCCAAAAATCTGCCCCTTCCCCCAACTCCCCAGCAGAAAGCCAATTATGTGAAGTCCAGTGTGAAGCAGTCCCCAGATTCGACAGTGAGAACTGTGCAGGAGCTACAGGAAAAGCATAAGGCAGGGTCACTGATCTCACAGCAAGATCACACCTTCCTTTGTGTTGCAGAGATGCCAATTCCAGGCTTTCAGCACAACTTCAGGCACTGTGCCACCATTGAATCTGCATTTTGGACAGTTGTGAGGATGAGAAGTCATCACAGTCTGTTCTCTGAAAGGGTAAGCAATTCCAGTCGCCTCTCCCATAGGCACTTCTGTGAAGTCTAAATAGACAATGATAGTTTGCAGCATTACATTCCTTAGCAAGGATTTGCCTAACTTCTTGTATAAGCTGGTTTTCTGTTTTCACAGCCATTTGGATTATGTGAATTGTTATATATACTCACTACCACCAGAATAATTGCTGGCATTTCTTCTTTTCAATGCCTAAGACAGCAGGAATCCTTTTTTTTAATTTTAGAGAAGCCTTGAAGGGGTATATCTTCAGGCTGCTATAATGGAATATCTTATATTAGATGTCTTATAATTAAAAGAAATTTATTACTCAGCTTTGAAGCTTGCAAAGATCATGGTCCCTACAGATTCAGTATTTGATGAGGGCTCATATTCTGGTTCAAAGGCAACTATCTTCTCATACCATCTTCATATGTTACAGGGGCAAGTGAACTCTGGATCTCTCTTAGAAGGACAATAATTCCATTCACAGGGGCTCTACCATCATGATCTATTACTTCCCCTGAGCCCCACCTCCAAATACTAGTACAACATGAAAGAGATCTAGAATGAAGGGAACCAGGATGAGTTAAGAGGGATAAAAATGAACAGATGCTATAAAGCAGTACCTCAGTTCAGGCACCTAATTTTTTATATGATTCTGGTCACACAATTCATTCCACAATTCTGGCTGCAAGAGAATTCCTCAAACAGAATCATGGGAAGAATTAAGTTTATGAGGGCAAAAGCCATGGTGGGCCTGGAAGGAGTAACAAGAAACCAATTCACCCTTCCCATGAGTCAACAGAAGACATGCTGGGCTGAGAAGAATAACAAGAAACCAATTTGCCCTTCTTGTGAGGTGGTGCAAGCCATTCAGGGCCTGGGAAAAGAAACAAGCCAATCTGCCCTTCCTGTGAGTCAGCAGAAGCCATATGGGGCTGGAGAAGAGTATCAAGAAGTCAGTTCACCCTTCCTATGAACTCTGCATGCACCCCTCTGCACTCCATAAGCAACCAGCTGATTTGGAGGACAAGCTGAGTTAAGGTACCAAAACAACTTAATGGTTATATTGTTTGACTGACTTTGCATGGCAAAGGTCAGTAGTTTGAGCATCTGTTAGGAGGATAACAATATACAATATAGCATATTGAAATCCAATATTGTTCTCACTGTTTTATTTTGTTATATTTTATTATTTTATTTTATTTTATTTAATGTTCTGTTTTAATTGGTTTTATTCTGTTCCATTTTGTTTGGTTTTATTATGTCTGATGATTATGGGCAGTAATTTTGAAGATAGCAAAGGCATTATGGTAGCTATTGTTGATTTTCTACTATCCTGTTTTGAAATTCTGTATCACTTACACTGTTTTGTTTTGATTGGCTTTATTGTTTTATTTTGTTTGGTTTTATTCTCTTTAAAATATGCTTTCATTCTTTTGTTTTGATAGGTTTTATTCTGTCCTGTTTTCTTTGATTTTATTATGTCTAATGGTATCGACAGGTATTTTGAAGAAAACAAGAGACATTAGGGTAGCCATTGTTGATTTCCTATTATCTTATTTTGAAGCCCTGTATCACTTTCATTGTTCTGTTCTGATTAGCTTTATTCTGTTTGGTTTGATTTCCTTTAAAATGAAATAGAATTAAATTTAAGAATCTAAATAGATAGGTACCAATTTCTAATAATGTATTTATTGTACATGCAAGCATACTAATGAAAAAGAGAAGAAAAAAGAAATACTATCAGATTGGGAATTATGTTTCAATGTGTGAAACTGGTGGGACACACACACTCAGCCTATAGCAGAGGGTTCAACAGTGTGCAGCTTTGTATACCTCTGAGGAAAGAAGCCAAGTGGGATCCTTTCTGTGTGAAGTGTAAATACCTCAGGTACAAGATATAAAAATGAATGTGTAACACATCCAATGTGAAATTTACAGGAATTGGCTGGGAACCAGTTTTGTAACACTTGAGTCTCCTCAGCCAGTGCTTTGGGAATATGACAATTTTGAGAAAGTGACGGAGGGGAGTTGTGATGCAATAATCTTAAAGAGAATATTAAATGATGTGAGTTCCACCCCAATCCTGCCCTGTGGAGGGAGAAGGACATGTTTTGTGTCACCTTAAGTTTAAAGAAAAGGCTTCCATTAGTCCATTTACAGAACATTTACAGGGCATAAGGTACATCCCAGTAGTTAGGGGACACGGAGCCCTGTTTTGAGCAATGAGTAGCATGTGAGAGCAAGAGAGGGAAGAGCTGGGACTGGCCTGCACCATATGGTATACGAAGCAAGGTGAGGGAAAGCTAGTCTAAACCAAATAAATCCTGTCCAAAAGGACTGAGTAGAAAATATGAGGCTTCCAATGGTGTGAGAAAGTGTGGAGAAAGTCAGAGAACTAGAATGCAGGCAGCAGATGGGGCAGAAACCAGACAGTCAGCACTGAACCCATGTCCATAAAGATGAACTCATGTAAAGCCAGGTAAAACTCTACTGAGAAAAGACAAGAGGTGGAGAAACCACTTCAAAGCCATCATAGCCATACAGGTAGTGATAAAAAGATTTGAATCCAAGGCATTCAAGGCAATGGTTAGGAGAGACTGGGTAGACACAAAAACAATAATAGGACTTTGTGAATGACAGGAGGAGAGATTTGAGTGAAAAAGGAAGGCAAGTAGGAAATGCTTAAGGTTTCTAATCTGGGGCCTGAAAAGTTGAGTTATTTCCACTATTAAAATCCTTACACACTTAATCCTGTCTCAGCACCTGTGTCTAAAATTCCTTGATAACACTGGTTTTATCCCAGCCCCTGATATTTAACACTATTCAGTTCATGAATAAGTACCAAAAAGAGAGAATCAATCAATGAACATAGAGGTTCCAGTAACAATTTTTAAGCCAATAAAAAGAAGAGCACAGAAATCACAAAAGAAAATTTCTCTTTCTGCTCCTATATCTCATTAGCCCAGCTGCTTCCCCTGATTTATCCAAATGTTTTTTTTTTTCAACTAGCTCTTCTGGCAAAAACCTGACACAGTCTCTGTCACCCTACCTAGTGTATCCCCAATACTTCTAGTGACTCGGAGCCTTGCAAAGCCCTTTACTCACACATTAGTCCCCTGGCACCTCAGAGAATCCCATTTGTCAGATTGAAAGAAGGATGGTTTTTCCGATCTACAAACAGCTCAACTGTACATGCCACAGCATGGTTCAGGCATGTCATAATGCATCTGGAGGACCAAGACATTTTTCCCTATGCATTTGACCAACTAGTTCAGCTCCTTTATTTTACTTCAAAATCCAATCTATATCTTTTCCAGCAAGAGTTTTAGATTTATGGATTTATGCTTGGCATGTCAAGTTCCAGGAACTCATTATGGCACAGAAAGTCATTTGTTCAGTAAAACCACAAATGTATAAACAAAAGAAGAAACCAATGAGCCATATAGCAACAAAATATATAAAACAGAAGGAATCACACACACTTTAATCCCACTAGCAAACAGAAGGTGATTAAAGGAGGAAAAACAAACAGCCTTCATGCTCCCTCACAGAATGGCTGCATTCTTATTGTAGTTATTGTATAAGAAAATAATTCACTTATTTCCATAAAGCCATGCTAAAAATATATATAAGTCCTGGGACTGTTTAAACTATTACATTAAGTCCTGGCCATTGATTCAATCACCATGTGCCCAAGGTAGTTTCACCAAGGGAAAAAATGCACAACTCTGGCCCACTCTACTCACCAAGGCCAGCCTCCCACCAAACCATCATCACCCACAAGTATCAGGGATGCTGAGCAACATTTCCCCAATTTTAAAGAGCAGTATATACACCTTTATGATTTAAATATGGTGAATCATCGTACATTGTTATGGTTGATACATTGTGTCAATTTGAGAAGTTTAGAAGTTTAACTGAGAGACTCAGCAGGGAGCCAGGGTTCTTGCTTTGTAAATATCTTCATCCTGTGCAAAGGAGGGGCAGAGAGATTTGTGAGTGCTACACGCCCCCCTGGGTGGGGGAGGGTGACCTGTGTACAATATAAGCCAGAAGAAGAGGCTTGTTTTCTTCCTTTTGCCCTGGCTGCTTTTGCTTGCCACTGCCTTGAAGTGTTGCTCCACTGCCACACCACTCTGCCTTGGAGCCAGCTGAGTATGGACTGAAACCTCCACAGTGAGCTAAATAAAACCTCCTTCATTTGGATGTCGGGTATTTTGTCCCAGCATCGAGAAAAAAGTAACCAAGACATGCATCAAAATCACTTTTTAATTTATGCCATCATATAACTGTGTTCTTTTTAAAACCCTAACACCCCAGGACCTTAGAATATGAACAGAGTTAAAATGGAATCATAAAGGTGGGCACTCATCCAACAGAACTAGTGTCCTTATAAGAAGAAATTTAGACACAGACATGAACAAAGAGATGACCATATAAAGATATAAGAAAGTGACCATTTACAAACCATTTAAAGAGGCCTCAAAAAAAAATCAATCTTGTGAACAATTTGCTCTTCATCTTCTAGCCTCCAGGACTCCAGAGACAATACATTTCTGTTGTTTAAGCTATCCAGTCTGTGGCACTTTGTGGTACTAAGATAAAATATGTGCCACATTTCCTTTGACCACCTTTGCAACTCCCATAGAATGTAAGATCCAGCAGTACCAAGTTTTATATAACTGGATAACTGCTATAGTCTTGCCTTATAAAATGATGCCTGGTAGAGATGTGGCAGTCAAAAAATATTTGGTGAAAAAATGGTGGGAAACTTGAAGCTTTCCTATTATACATTAGGAGCAAGACAAGGCTGTCTCCTCTCAGCACTACTTTCCAACATTCTTCTGAAAGCCCTACCCAAGGCAATAGGAAAGCAAAGAAAACCTACATAGATGACATAATCATCTTTGCTTTTAAATGACATAATCATCTATGTCGAAAATATAAAAGAATTGAGGAAAAACCCTAGAATTAATAAGCAATCTGAACAAAGTTGCAAGATACAAGTTTAATAATACAAAAGTCAATAGCCGTCCTATATTATAGCCTTGAACAGATGGAATTTCAGATTCAAAATACAATAACATTTACATTAGGACTCAAAAATATCAAATACTTAGATATTAAATCTAACAAAATATGTAAAAGATCTAAGTAAAGAAAACTGCAAAATTCTGGTAAAAATGGAGATAATCCAAGCTTATCGATAGGATGTCCCAGTATTGTCAAGATATCAATTGTTCCCAATTTGATATATAGATTCAATACAGTATCAAGAAAAACCACAGTAAGGTAATTTGTACATATTAACACATTGATTCCAAGGTTTATATGAAGAATCAAAGGATCTAGAATGGCCAACACAATATTGAAGAAGAACAAAGTTGGAGAAATGACACTACCCAACCTCAAAGCTCACAGTAATCAAGACAATGTTGTATTAGCAAAAACAAATTTTTTTAAAGATAAGTTGATCAGTGGAACAGATTAGGGAGACATAAATAGACCTACACAAATATGCAGCTGATCTTTGACCAAAACAGCAAAGGCAATATAATGGAGATAGTTTTCCAGAAATGGTTCCTGAAAAATTTAATGAATACGTATATATACATGTACACCCAAGAATATAAAAACAGATCTTAAGAGGGTGTGGTGGCACATCCCAGTATGCTGGAAGGCTAAGACATAAGGATCACAATTTTATATCTAGCCTGGGCAATTTAGTGACTTGGTGAGACCCTGTCTCAAAATAAAAAATAAAAACAGTTAAGGAAGTAGCTCAGTGGGAAGACCCTGGATTCAATCCTCAATACCACACAAAAAAAAATCCTTCACAAAAATGGACCAAAGAGATATAAAATACAATATTTTACAACTTCCAGAAGAAAACAGGGCAAAAATCTAGATGACCTAGGGTTTGACAAAGACATCTTAGATATAACACAAGAATCACAATATATGAAGGAAAAAATTGATAAGCTAATTAAAATTAGCAAGTTTTGCTCTGCAGAATATACCACCAGGAGACAAAATGCCATAGACTGGTAGAAGACATTTTCCAAAGACATTTGATGGAGGATTACTTTTCAAGCCTACTACCCTCCAACTCCATTTACCAAGTATGTATTGAGCACCTACTCAGTGTTTAGCAACATACAAGCAAAAAGAAGAGGAAAACAAGTATAAAAGCATGAGTCCAGATCTCAAGCCTAATAAGCAAGACTGAGTTGGAAGAAGAAATTAAGGAGGCAAGGTGGCCTGAAGACGGCAGAGAACCCTGGCTGGAGTCATGAAAAAAACCACACATGGGCAGGTCTTCACTCCTCTACAGCTTCAATTCCCTCATCTTCAAAACTGGGAGGTACAGTAAGGCCTAGAAAATATCTCTTCATCTATCAAGCTATGAATTTGTGAGAATTAAGACAGTCTCAGCTGCAAGGGGTGAGAGACCCTGTTGTAGTCAAGGATTTACAAGGAAAACAATTCAATATAGGACACATAATTTGCAGAATTATTTTATAATAGTCACTCAAAGAGTCAAAACGAAAAGTGCAGGAAATCTGTCCACACACTAAAGACCCCAAAAAATCCAGCTGAGGGCCTGGATCCCATGGCAGTGTATTACATGGTAGTTGAAGACATAGAGCCCATAATAATGACTCATGCAAGTCTATTTCATAGATCTGTGCTGGGAAGGCCCAAAGGTCGATGGTGGAATCCAGAAAAATCTGTGCCAGTAGGATGAAGCATCTGTGCCAGTAGGTCTGCACGGAGCCAGTACCACAGCCATCCTCAATGACAACAAGGTCTCAAGCTCCTCCAATGATGAGAACAGCTGAGTTCATACCAGGGAGCCTGCATGACAAGCTTCTTCTGGAGACTGGACAGCATACATCTTTCCCTCTGGAGCCAGAAAGTGATGCTCAAATAAGGACCAGAGCTCCCCTAAAGTGAACCACAGCTATTCTTAGCAACAAGAAGGTCCTGAGCTCCTCCGTCAATGAGAACAGCCAAGTTCCTATCAGGAAAGAAGCTCAACAAGCTGCTCCAGGAGAACCAATGGCAATGAGAGAGCCAACACCACCATGGAGAACCCAAAACACCTCTTCCTCTCCAGTTCTCCCTTTTATCTCAGCAACAACCCTCAGGTGGGCCATCCACAGTCGACACCATTCTGCTTCAGTTCAGCTGGTATTACAAGGTGACCACCAGCTGTCAATCTACCATAGACCCTAAGCAAGTTACCACAGGAGAGCTGGTTGGTGAAGGAAGTTATTGTCAGGGACCCAGGAACTGGACATGGATCTGGGACCCAACAAGTCTGGAAGCTGGCCTCTCTCTTTTCCCTTCCTCTCCATTGTACCTAGGATTACTTCTGGAATCTTTTCTCTCTGCCAATATATTCATACTTTCTGTTCCTTCATAACTTAATTTCACATGTGGTTTCTGCCATGACTCTGTCTTGACCCTTTAGAAATCATGAACATATTCCACTATAAACATTGAGGATCTGTGAACACTTTTTAAAGTAATTTTGCATACATCATTGGGGATTCCCAAGAAAGAATCAGGCCCCATCCCTGAACCAGCACAAGGGTGCCACCACACAAAGGTTGGCAGTTGTGCTAGACAGTTTTTCTTATGAGCAGGTATGGGTGGCTGAGAAGTTGATGGATGTCACGGGTGAGATAAGAATGTCCCCCAAAGGCCTCATGCACTCATTCATGGGGCCTGTGGAAGGGGAGCAGATCATGGGAGTCCTGCACCAATCATTGGAATCTTGTACTCCTGAGCTCAGCAACCAAGTGCTGGCTCCTCTGTTTCCTCTCTGGTTTTCTTGGCCACCATGATGCAAACAACTTTCTGCAGTCAGACCCTCCCATCATGCCTTCCTGCCTTGAAGTCAGCCAACTATGTATGGACTGAAATGTGAGCTAAAATAAACCTCTCCTTTAAGTTGCCAATGTTGCTACTATGACTCAAAGACAAGAAAGTAACTAAAACAATGGTCAAATGCCACAATATATTATACATTCAACAGGTGCCTAACAAAGTACAGTATCCAAAATACAATTGGATACCCCCCTAATTGATTGCCTTTAAGTTTAACTTTTCTGCATCCAAAATGAAACTGCTCAGAAAATGTGTGGATGTTCACTCCAATTTGAACAGGAAATGAAGGAGGGGGTACTAGTTGGTCCTATTGCCATAAGAAGTCACAGAGACATCCCCACTAATGGCACTGTGACTCTTGGGATCAGAAGAGACTCCTGAATTACAAGTAAAGAGTTCTGGGTCATTTGTGTGACCCTGAGAAAAACTATGTAAACTTTCCAGGCCTTGATTTCTCATTATAAGAGTAAAATAATACCTTCCCCACAGCCTTTCTAGGATTATAGTGAGAAACAAAGGAGGAAACATTAGAAATTGCTTATAAAAGCACAAATTCCTAAGTATATTTAAATTGTAGAAATTAACAATAACTAATTAAATAAGAGAATACAATCTATATTTAGGTGTAGGGGAAAAACACACTCGAAGAAAATACATCAAAATGTTCAATTATCTCTGGACAGTAAGATATGGGTGATTTTCACTTCTCTACCTCTTCATTCTATATTTTTCAAGATTCTGTAAGCAGCCTGTTAGTGTGATAAGCAGAAAAAATTGTCTTAAAAATTGTGTCACTGAGATCTCACTTTCCTCTTGGCTACATCAGATGCCTTCTGGACATTTTAGTGTTGTTTCTAAATGTCTTGCTTAGAGGCTGGGCAAAGGAAATAAAAGAAGGTCAGTTTCAAACCAATCAATTCCTGCCATGTATTAGCACTCCTGAAAGGATTCGGTAGAAAGAGACGGGTAATCCTGGTGGCTGGTATGAGGCTTAGATACGTGTTTGTATTTCAACTATTCTGGCTGCCCTCGCTCCCTGATACTAACACTTAACTGCCATGCCATTTCACCTCATCTGGAAATCCTGTATGGTGCTTTAGTGAAAATTACTTAAAACAAAAAATATTCATGGATCCTCGAGTAAAGAGGCATAGTGAAGGTCTTGTGTGTATGTGACTGAGAGAATGGCACTGCACACAGGGGTGACTAATTTTAGGTATCAGCTTGACTGGATTAATGAATACATAGAAATCTGGTAAAGTATTGTTTTGAGGTAAGTCTGTGAGGCTATTTCCAGAGAAGATTAACTGTAGGTCATAGGAGATGAAGATGTTTAAAAGTGGTATGATTACATGAAGGTATAAACAGCTATTTTGAAGAAAACAAGAGACGTTATGGTAGCCATTGATTTCCCTATTGTCTGGTTTTGAAGGTCTCTAATGCCTTCATCACTCTGTTCTGATCAGCTTAATACTATTTAATATTAATACTATTTTGTTTTGTATGAATTCATTGTGTGTGAAAATATGGACAACTATGTGGAAGAAAACAAGAGATATATAGTAGCCAGTGATGATCTCCTGTTGCCTTGCTTTGAAATCTGTGTCACTTGTTTTCTTCTGATCTGATTTGTTCTGTTTGGTTCTGTTTAGTTTTACTCTCTTTAAAATAAAATTTAAAAACATAAAAAGTGGTATTGTTTTAAAGGAATCTAGAGAGAGAACATACACAATGGTGGGGTGGGGATCAAGGACACACATGACAAGATCAGGGAGACTGGACACATGGGTAGAGGCACAGGCAGTCACATCAACAGCCCCCAGCCAGGGGCTCCAACAACACAGATATCTACATTCCACCCACAGAGGGTGTGAGCTAAGCAGTCTGGGAGCATTCACTGTCTCAGACTCGGAATGTATGTTAAAGATCCCAGGTGATCCTAAAATGTAAGAACCACTGGGCTATGCTAATGTCTATACTCGTAATGTAACAAGGACAAAATGTGATTAAACAGAAGAAGAGGTGCAAATGAAAGGCACTGCCTCCCACTTTGTCTCCCTCTAAGACATTCAGTCCTAGGTCCCTCTGCCAAGTCATCTCCACATCTCTGGGTTCCTGACTCAGAGCAGTGCCCACTGTAGATGGCATAACCACCTCCAACCCACTACAGACAGTACCACCCTGAGCCCCTAAAGGAGTGATCATTCCTCCCTCAGTTTGCAAATGAGTCTGGGCTTCACAATGAAGCCTCTTCTCTCTGCCTTCATTCTGTCACTCCTACTCTGTCCTCCCTCCCTCTCATTTAATGATGGTGAATTATCCACTTTAGCCTCCTGCTAGGAAGGCAAGGCTGGAACTTCCCAATGGCCCCATGATAGAGTTTAATCATCCTTGGATGGACAGATGTTCTTTATGCACTTATTACCAGCTAGCCCTGTGAGCCCCTCTCACCTGGCCTCCCACAGACCCCCACAGACAGGACCATTTTACAGAATAATACTTTCATTTTAACCAGAATGTCTCAATGGAAGGTGTCGTGTTCTCAAGTGTACTCGCGGTAGGGATGTGATTTTCCTTCATGAAAATGCTATTATTATAGAACTGCAGGCTTACCTTCCCCCAATAATAGTTTCCTATTATTTGTGGGAAGCGGTACTTTGGAGAGGTATTTGCACGCAGCTCTTTAAAATAAGCCAAGCATGGCTGAGAAGCAAAGCTCTGCACAGACACTAACTCCAGCCAGCCTCCCCAACACTGGCTGAACCCCTCCTGACAGAACTCCCAAAAGGAAAAAGAAGAACCAGTATCTGACTCCCGATCTTTCCCCTGTGGTGCCTTTATTTTTCTCTGAGGTCATCTTAGCCCCCAAGGGAAGAGAAATGGCTAGTACTAAGGCCCATTGTCAGCCACAGTTCCAAACACTTTGTAGCAGAAGTTACCCCATGCCCACAGGGACAGGCATCGGAAGTGAACAAGGGGAGCTGGTGAGCTGGGCCTGCGGTAGGGTGTCCTGAGGAAGGTGACCACTTCTTAACTTTAGACCATAGTTTCATCCATAAGTAACTGGCTCAGCATAGCCAAGTCTTCTTTTCCAGAGGAACTGGGAATCTGAAATTCCAAGGGAAAGCTCTCCACTTTAAAATGATGGATAAATAATTCTATTTACAGGAGCAGACACTGCACACTCCAAAACACAAGTGTTGACTCAAACCTGCTTCCTTAGCTTGACATATTGGTTCTCCTCTCCCACTCCTCAAGTAGACATCTGCACTCCTGCCCTCCCTGCCTGAGCCATACCCCAGGCAGAAGAGCACCATTTGCAAACTCCTGTCTCCCCAAAAGAGCTGAAAACATCCCTCGGTGTCGGGACTCCCACCTGGCTGTGGAGGGCAGGGTCTAATCGATTGTCTTGGTATCCTCAGGACTTGCTTGTGCCTGGCATACAGGTCTCAAATGCATGTGTTGAACGAACAAATCCACTTTTCATTTACCTCTCACCTCAAGCCCATGATGCCAGTCTTCCCCCCATCACACAGATGGAAGAACTGAGCTTCAGAGGGGATAAAGGCCTATGCCAGATGCCGGCTCCTAAGAGGCCAAGCTGCATTTGCAACCCAGCTCCATCTGATCGCAAGCTTGTGCTCTCGGGCCTGCACCCGGCTTCCTCCTATTATGTCATTCTCCCTGCAGTGTTCCCCAGCCCTGCACCATGGGAAAGCCACAGTCCTGGCTTGAGACACAACTGCACACTAAAACCAGGTAAAGAGTCCTCCTCTCTTCATCTCAGTGCGTCACTGAATTAGTGGCTTCTGTACAGCTTGTCCCCTTGCAGGGCCTATCCTGAAGTCGGTCAGTGAATCCGTATCTCTTAATCCAATCAAACTGAGTGCTGGTGTATCTTAACCGGTCACCCTCTCTCGCTCTGCGCTCCCCACCCCCATCATTTAGGAGTTGTCAAACACAAAACATTCCTCCTTAGCCTCTGACCTTTTAACTATTTTAAAGTATCGGTGAAAGATTCATTGCTCTTTTTCCAAAAGGGCCCTCCCACTGCGCGTGCAGGCACAGCCCGCCCGGCTCAGCGCCGACGCTGGGCCGCTCGCTGTGGGCGGAAGTGGAAGTGCACGCTAATCCTTCCCGAGAGCAAATGCACGCTTGCTCAGGAAACTGACCCTCCGGCTTGAGCTCCAGCCCAGGCATCAGCGGGAATCCGACGCTACCCTCCTGGCACGCCCGAAGCTTGCCAAAGCCGGAGTTCCCTTCACAGCCCTTCTGCAAACTGGCCCGCGCTCCCACCTCGCGGCTACGCGCGCCCGTGGCTGCCCAGATCCAAGTGCCTGGCCTGCCACCTTGTGGACAGTGAGAGTAAAGCACGCGGGGCTGGCGCTAAACGCCCTGTAAACAGGCACCATCCTCATCCTCCAGAAAGGAAGGGTGGTGAGAAACCCAGGACACGGACAAGCCCTGGTTGACTCGGAAACATAGAGATAATCCACGGAGAGGGTTCGGGGAGGGTTTTTCTCCGTTTAATTAAGACTTTGTGGCAAAGCGAGGCAAGTTTTAAATGCCCCAAAGACACTTCTTGAAAGATGGTGTTGTTCAGGAGCTTTTAAATTTTGCAGTTTTACAGTCAGGATCTCCCAGGACGATTTTTTAAATGTAAATGTAGATCCTTCGTCTTTATTTTTAAAATGAATGTTTTTTCATTGTGGTTATAAAAATCACATAGATTACTAAAATACATAGGCTGTTCAGAGGGATTTTCATCATAACCACTGTTAAGTATAGCACTAAATCTATTCACACCATCACGCAACAATTCCCAGAACTTGTGTATCCTGCAAAACAGAGACTATCTTTTGAACTCCCCCTCCCAGGGCCCCTCATAACCACCACTTCTTCTTTTCATAGGAACATGACTAATCCAAGGACCTCACGAAGTCACACAGCACTTGTCCTTTACTGAAGGTTTGCCCCACTTAGCATGATGTCGTCACTGTTCGCCCATGCCGTAGCATGTGACAGGATCTCCTTTTATGGCTTTATTTTATTTGCCTTTCTTGGTTCTTCCTCTTGTCCTGTGAACCCTATTGCTATGAACATGGGGTGTAGCCATATCCCTTTTTGGTCCAGCTCCAATTCTTTTGCATATATACCCAGGAGTAGAACTGCAGAACTGTATAGTAACTCTATTTGGTATCTTTAGTTTTAACAAGCCACCCCATGGCAATTCTGATACACAACAAATACCACTGTTACGCTCTCACAAAGTGCCACTCAGGTGGGGACAGGGGCCCAACGATGGCTTGTGAACATGCCACTGGCAAGGTTTTATGCCCTCCTCACCCATCAAAAGAATAGACTTTGAATTCTGTGTACTCGTAGTTTCTTGAATCACCAGTGGCCAAGAGGAGACAATAAATAAAGAATGATTTCAAACAGTGACTAGCTTATGTGACAGACTGACTTGGAGTGGGGGGGCTCTGGTAACAGTGACACTGACTCCTACATAGCACTGTGTCCTAGGCTATGTCCTAAGGGCTTCAAGTACATTAACTCATATAAACTGCCCAACAACCAAATGATACAAGGCTGTCATAGTCCCCATTCATAGCTGAGCAAAATGAGGGGTGCAGCAGTTAAGTGCTTGATGAATATTATACAGCCAGATCATGGTAAAGCCAAGAATAGAAGGCAGGCAGTGAGGTCCCAGAGCCCCTACTTAGAGGAGGCAACATCTAAACTAAGACATGATGGGTAAATAAGAGTTTGTCAAACAGTTTTGGGCAGAACATTTCTAAGCAGCAAATGCAAAGAGGGTAGGAACAAACTTCCAGTAACTGCAAAAAGCCAAAATGACTGATAAAGGGGTGGGGGGAGACAGCACACAAGGAGACAAGATCAGATAATGAAAGATGTCATTGGCCAGAATGAGAAGGCTGGATTTTATTTTACTGGCTCTGCAAGCCAGTGGGGGCTGTTACGCAGGTGAAAGACTTTACTTTTGCTTTCCTCTTGATGGCCTTCCCCAGGGGTGTGTGTTAAACACAGTTGCAACAAGAAACTGAAACCTGATAGTGAACTGAAGGTCCCAGTGCTCCAAGTATCTGCATTTTTGGTTATTTCACTAATATTCTGTGCAAACAGGCTTTGAGGATTCTGCAGCACATTTACTTCGCGGCTCCTGAGCCTCTTCCTGCTGAAGCCAGGTCTCCTAGGCAGGTGTTACTTGGCTGATGACCTGCCACCACTCAGCCACAGGCTCAGCAATTTGTATTAGCCTTGCTGCATTACCCTCGCACCCCACGGCCAGAGAAGAGCACTTGGTCTCTGGAGTTCTCACTTTCCACCCCAGTAGGTCGAGATTACTTACCCTGCCTGGGGAGACCCAGGAAGACTGTAATTGCTCCAGGTGCGTTCATGAGTGTGACGTAGAAAGTGAAGCCTGGTTAGGGGAAGAGGAGGCTACCCAGGAAACAGACATGCTATGAAACATCACTTACATCCTCATAAACCAGAGAGGATTAAAAGCGCTCTTTTACATGAAGCGTTTGCCCTCCTCAAAGGCATTGCTATTATCATTAGCCTGCATCCCAAGGAGGGAGGATCTGCAAGGAATGACTCATCTCTGAAGCCTTTGAGGTGTAACTATTTGCCTTTTATCTTGACCAGTTCACCTCATCACAGAAAGTACCGAATCCTCCCTACACCAAGCATAGTTTTAATGAGGGGTGAGGTAGAAGCACTCAACACTGTGTGTGTTTTCCCAGTAGCAATCAGATCACCTTATAGGGAGTTGCCTTTACCCCCCACTAAATGTAGTACTTGTGGAACAATACATCTAGGTGCCTGCCCTCACACAGTGAAAGCTAGAGATGTCCCAGGAGGCTTTTCCAACTTGGTAGAGGGCAATCATGTGACCTTGGATCAGAGCAGTCATATGATCTTGATTCAGCCCATGGAATACTTGCTTCCCTGAGATGTTGAGTCTTGACAGAGTGACACAGAACTGGCAAGAAATGAGTGTCCACTGATCCCCACAGGGCACTGGAAGGATCAATGAACAGAACCTGCTACTCAGAGCTTCTAGAAGCAGCTGGTACTGGCTGCCTCCTGGCCTAGTCCTGCAAGCCTCACTTCAATCTCACATAGCAATCCTAAAACCTCCTTAAAACATAAGCAGTCCCTTTTTGCTAAAGGTTGACAAAATTTCTGTCATTTGCACTAAGGATCTCAACCCGACACAATGAACATTTTGGGGATATCAGGTGTCAGTAGTACTACTGTGCCATAAAGATAAACTTGAGTCTTTTGTAGGAAGAAGGATGCACCTTGGCACCATCGTGTTAAGTGAAATAAATCAGACATACAAGCTTAAATGTCACATGATTTCTTTCATGTGCAAAACTCAAAATATAAATAAAGAGCAAAATAAAAGACAATCGGAAACAGGGAGATAGATCTTTTGCAAAAGGGTAGGAGACCAACAGATGGAGAGGAGAAGGGAAGAGGAAAGGGAAGAAAAAAGAATTAAGATGTGCCATGTATATGTACCAACTCCCACAATGAATGTATCATTACACACTCCAAACATGTACTAATAAAAACAAAAATTTTAAAAATACATGACCAAAGGGAATGGGGTATTTTTTTTTTCTCACGTTGATGAAGCCCAAAAATTAGGCACTCCCTGGCTATACAGAGGCATCGTGATATTAACAATGGCTCGGGGTCCCCCTGCCTTTCTGCTCCTCTCTGGGTAACTCATACTTCCATCTATCAGGTCTCTTAGGGTCACAAATTGTCACTGTAACACTATTCATCCAAGCCATGTTCCATGCAGGAAGGAAAAGAGGCCAGGAAAAGGTTTCCTGCCAACTGGGTAAGTCTGCCCACTTGGAAGCACAGGCTGGAAGTGACTCTGACTCACCCATCACTGGCTAACCCTGCCTTCAGGGAAGCTTGCAAATATATTGGGTTTTTTTAATTACATGTCTTGAACAATGCTAAGAGCATAGATTTTTTTTAATTTTTTATTTTAAAAAGAAAAACAGAAAAAAGATAGAAATGATACAGAATTTCAAAACATAGTAGGAAATAAACACTAGTTAATATATTGCATAATGTTATCTTAAAAGTAGTTGTTCAGGTTACAAGATCTATGCATAAAAAATGATCAAACAATCAAACAATGACAGCACAACTGTTCTTTTTGGTGAACAGAGATTAGCAGTATAATTATCTATCTTGCATGCACATACTTACACACATTTGCATACATATAATCTTTTCCTTTCTTCCTTTTCTCCTTTTCCTTATTCCAGTTGCTCTTTTCTTTTGTGCCTTTCTTTCCCTTTCATTATTATAATACCTATTTATATTTTTATCTTACTGCTGTTTAATTTTTTTTACACTAGGGAGACAATGATATTTATAAATGTGAGTTTGATTTATTTCACTAATGAGTGTGTTCTTAAGTTGCCTCCATTTACCTATTAAAACCTCAGATTATCCTTTTTGTGTATGAGTAACATTTTCATATAAAAATACCACATAAGAGTGTAGATTTTAAGTATTCTTACCCTAAAAAAGAAAAATAACATGTGAGGTAATGTATATGTTAATTAGCTTAATGTCATTCAACAATATTTCAAAACAACATGTACAGAGTACATATATACAATTTTTATTTGCCAATTAAAAATAAAGGAAAAATTAAAAAGCTTTAAAATTTACAGTAAAATAAAAATTGAGCAAATTACAATACTTGAATATACAGGAGTCTTATCCTAACCAAAGAGAGAGAGAGAGAGAGAGAGAGAGAGAGAGAGAGAGAGAGAGAGAATGAATATGGGGTAGGCAAAAGGCAACCTCTTTCACACTTTCTAGCCAGTTGCTAAGAAAGATCTAGGAACCTCTCCCATCTTTCCTCTTACCAGCTTTTGTAGGTCAAGCCTGCTTGAAAAGATTCCCTGGTCTAAACTCTGATTATGAGGAAAATGTCAGAAAACCTCACTTCAACAAACCTGACTTGGAATCATGGTTCTACCCTCATCTTTTCTGAATGATTCTGATGAAGACAATTATCCTTCGGAACCTTGGTTGCTGATACAGCTTTTGTTTAGATGTCCTCCCAAAGCCTCAGGTGGTCATAGGTGGGACTTTTTCAAGAGGTGGCTGGATCTAGAGTGTGTGATGCCGGGACTGATTCATGGGGTAAGGCTAGGCTTACCAGAACTAGGATTACTGGCTGAGTGCTACCCCACCTAAGTAGCCTGGATAAGATTTAAGGAATACAAAGACCTGTGGCATCTTTCTTGTTGCTTTGCTACCTTCTGCCTGCCATGAACTGTTTACTCCTCTATGACGCCTGTCTGCCATGCCATCCTGCCTTGAAGCCAGTTGATTGTGGATTGAGACCTCTACAAATTATGAGCTAAATAAAGTTTTCCTCCTTTACCTTTGGGCTTCAGCACAAGAAAAGTAATGAAGACAGTTGCCTAAACCACAAAGTTTGCTCTGTCGGGGAGGACTAATCCAGGTAATAACTCAAGGTATAATATGAAAGGTATGATATGAAATTGGCATTTCCAAGCCTTGGAGGCTCAAACCATTCTTCAGTGAGCAACAAAATAAAATGGATTTGCTAGAAATGAATGAATATAATTTTTAAAATTCTTCTCAGCCTTTTCCTCTAAGAAGAGTCTGAATTGTGGTCTTGATCAGGAGCTCTATCTCCCTGGATTTCCTGAGAAGTTAAAGAGAAAGCTTGTAATAGAACAATGGGGAACCTGGGTGCAAGGCAGAACATTGCATTTTAGGGCCAAAATACCTCAGGATCCTTGTTTGAAGAGAATTCTCCATTTGTCCTCTAGGTTCTTGAACATTCTGCAAGCAGCAGCACTGGCTGCCTTTGCTCTGCGACCTTTCCTAGGAGGTTTATGTGGAGAACAATCTTGAAAAGTATAGTGTTTCACTCCAGAGCAAAGAAGAAGTTTGCTTTTTTATCGAACACCTCTCTCTATAACTAAGACCTGTCATGCTTATTGCCTATTTTGAAAGATTTGAGCTCTCAAAGCTCAGAGTACTTCTCCTGTATCACAGATGACCACATGTGCTGGTATCACCTAGTCCTTTCTACATCATGTTGTGGGAATGGAGTTCAAATTCTGATTGCCTACTGACATTGGGAAAAGTAATAAAACTCTTTTTCCTTGACTACGAGCCCACCTACATTCATGACACTGTGGTAGGTAAACACAATAGCTTGCAAGAAGGGTAAAATCTCAGACCATTCAATTGATACCCATTTCTTTCATCATCTCTCCCTTCAGACCCCAATGAAACTCCCAAGCTATAAATATCATATTTTTAGCTTCCAATCATCCCCCTTAAAATAGGGATGTTTTTAATGCCATCAATTAAATTAGAAAAATCTCAAAATACTTCTCTGCATATTTTTTTGAGTTCTCTAGTTACAGAAATTGTCTCTCCACAGACTTAGCCTTCTGTCATATGCAATCCTTTGGCATGAGCTGCACTTAGCTGCATGGGAGAGCACTTGACTGACATGCGCAAAACCCCAAGTTCAATCTCCAGCCTCAAAAAAAATGAAACTTATTTGTCCATAGTGATGGACATTTCTTGTGGAACTCATCTACACCCACATAAAGCACACACACACACACACAGAGAGAGAGAGAGAGAGAAAGAGAGAGAGAGAGAGAGAGAAAGAGAGAGAGAGATTGAATGTCAAATCCAAGATTTCCTAGAAGAAGCCCAAGAAAAAGCCATGGCAGACGTATATTTATCTGCACCATCCATACTCCCCCATTACCAGGCCAAAATGTCAATGGTTCCTTTTCTTTTTAAAAGAATTGGAAAGGTAGAAGGATGGGAGTGTAAGAAACAGGCTAAGCAGATGGTGGTTAAAGTGGTCCAAACAGTTTGAATTTCCAATATTAAAAATTTCAGCCACCCGAAATACACAAAAAGACTGATAAGAAATAATCTACTCTCTGTTATGCTAAGCAATCTGTTGTCATCTTCCAGGGCTACAGGGGAAATCAAACACTAAGAAGTAATAAAACAGAGAGCACTTGCCTCTGCTGATTCCATTCATTTCCAACCCATCTGCACCCTGCGTACATCAGAAACTCAGCCTGCAGAGAGCAAATGCATGGGTGTTTCAACTGTCAAACCCAGCAATCCATCTCTCTCACAATCCATTATCTTCAGAGATAATAAAGATTTTATATCCATGAGCACATCCACACTGGCAAACAGTTTCCTGTGGTTTGTTTTGTTTCGTTTTGTTTCCTACAAGAGGTTTTGAATAGAATTGCTAAATTTTAGAGCTCAATTTACTTCGGAGATCTTCCTGACCGGACCTTGGAGATATTTCATATGAAGAAGGTGAGGCACAGAGGGGACTACTGACCTGTCTAGACCACATGGAAGTGTCTCCTCAGCCATAAATCTTTCTACAACTGTCTCACTGCCTCAGTTTTCCATTACCTCAGGACTTTGCACATGTGATTCTTCTCTGCCTGGTATGCTCTTCCCAAGCCATATGTACATGACACTCGCTAACCTCCTTTAAATGTCTTGGTGAGCATTTCTCAAATATCCTAATTTAAAGTGCACCCATCCACACATTCTGTCTCCTCTGCCTTGTTTTCTCCATAGAGAAATCACCTTCTCACATGGTCTTTAATTTGCTTGTTTATTGCCTGTCTTATCACATCAGAATGTAAGCTCCATGTAGACAGGGATTTTCATCAGTATGGCTAGTCATTATAATGTCAATTAATGTTTAGTGTAAAAATGAAAGAAGTGCTCCAATAAATCTGTATCTAGAGCTCACAATTCCAACAGGGAATGGATTCCATCAGGAAATCTCAAGAATGGAGTGCAGACTAAGGAAAATCAGGGAGTTTGTGCTGCCATCCAAAGGGATGACCATGACTTAGCTCCAGCCAGTCACTGACATATGACTTGGTTGCTCTAAATTATATTAAAAAGAAAGCTAAAATTGGCACTTCAGAGCATGCAGGCAAAATAAAATGAGTTTTACATATAGATAAAATAAGTTTTAATTGAATAATGAGCACTTCCACTGCTCAAGTTGAGTTAATGTTTCAAACAACACAGCCTTGTGACTTCTAGAGATGTAAACTCTCTGAAAATGGTTATAACGGGAGAGAACACAAGAAAAATTCCTCTCCCTATATTTTTTTCTCAGGCACCCCTGCACAGCTGAGATGGGCTCTGCCCAGCCTAAATAGCTAAGTTAGTAACTTAACAGCTGAGTCAGGGAGGTTCAGACTACATTCTAATATCAACAATAAATATATATCAATAAAAAGCTTTAATTGACAGAAGAATCAGTCAGCTCAGTCTTTTTTTTTTTATTTAAAGAGAAACAAAAGCATGTAAAGGTTAGAGATAATACAGAATTCCAAAAAAAAAACATAAACAATAAGAAATCACTAGTTAATAAATTACATATTGTCCTCTTAGAAATAGTCGTTCAAGCTACAAAATTAAAGCATACAAAGTAGATAGTCAAACAGTGAGAGTGTAAACAGCTACACATGCATGAATCTATCCTTTCTGTATTGGAGGGAAAAACAAAACTTGGCAAGACAAAACAAAACAAATTCCTATAAAAACATGAAACCAAAAAGTCATATAAAACTACAGTACAAGGTGATCTACAATGATTACTGTTGTTTCTTATTATCTTCAATAGAATGTCTATATCATCAGGCATAATTGAATATAGCAGTATAATTGAATAAAGCAGTAAATAACAATATTAGTAAAAATAAAACATTGTAGACAGTATAAAACTTCAAAGGCAGGTAATAATCAAACCAGAGTGGATATTTAAGTGGATCTTGTCATCTTAAGTGCAGTTACCTATACCCTCAGACTTGATACTATCAATTATAACAGCTTGGAATAAAATCTATCAATACAAAACAGCTATCCAACAAACCAGATTTGATTATGATCAGTCATGGTAAAACAGTGTCAGCTCAGTCTTGAATCCCAAGTTATACAGAAGTTTCTCAAATGGAGGACCAGGTCCAAGAGCTTTCCTATGTTCACCAGAGCTGAATGGGGAGACCATAGCCCACTGCCCCAGGATCAGTAGGGACATTCAGTGCTGGACATTTCCCCTATCAACTCAGACTCCAGCAAAAATCAGTTTGCCAGCCCAGTAGACTTCATGTGGGGTAATATCCTGGGGGAATTAGACATGTCTCCAAGGGATTGGCAGGCATGAATAATTATAAGGAAACCAAATTCCAGATTTCCCACTCTCCTCTCTATTCCTGACCTCTCTGTGGCTTTGGGCTAGTCTACTGTCCCCTCTCTCTTTTCTCCTCATGCAGTCAGTCACCCATAGCTCTTGCAGAATGAAGGCCAGCCCGCCCAGCCAGCATGGCCTTCCCCATGCTCAGCCTAAACATTAAGCAAGGAAAAAGCAGAAAAGGTCGGCATCCAGGAAGACAACTTTTTCAGTATTCACTATACACTAAGAACAAATATAGGGTCAAAGAAGAGATATTTGGAGGTTGGATATGGTGGCACACACCTATAATCCCAGCACCCTAGGAGGCTAAGGCCAGAGAATTGCAAGTTCAGGTCCAGCCTGTCAACTTAGCAAGCACCAAAATAAACAGTAATCATCTAAAAAGAGCTATGGATATAGTTCAATGCAAAGGTCCTAGGTTCAATCTCCACTACCACAAAAAAGAAAAGAAAAAGAAAAGACAAGGTATTTGGATCACATTAGGAAGTTCTGAATTCAGATATCCAGAGCTTCTACTTGATGTTTTTCTTCTTCTATCCCCAACCTGCATCAGAGAAAGCGAGACTGCCAAGGTCAGAATTAAGTGAAGAAACCAGTCTAGGCTTTATTTCACTCAGACACCAGGCTCTATCTTCTTCCTAGCAAACTTTCTTAGTCAGTATTAGAGTGAGACAGGTAACAGAAGTGCACACTTAAATTGAAAAATATAGTCACACTGTTTTGGCAGGAAGTAAGCAGCCTTGGCTATTGGGCTTGACCACAATGTATGATCAACATAAATTAAAATCTGCAATTTCATGGTGCCAAATAAATGCTCCTAAAGTTTCAGTAATTTATATAAAAATACTGTATTGGCCAAGGTGTTTTGCAATGTCTAATATTTTTCTTTCATAATCATAAGCACACTAGGTTAAACAAAATGATTTTAAGTAAAACAAATGTATATGATTAGTAATAATTTGATAAGGACTAATGCTTTTCAGTATAATTCTGAGAAATTAAGAGAGTGAATAAACCTAATGACTGGATAATAAATCCTTTGCAATTTGGGTTATTTCTAATTCATTAGTTTTAATAAAATTGAAAAAGTACCTGAGTTGCCCAGTGATATGTCATTATTAAAATTATTAAAATAATTTCTTAACATAGCACCATGGGATTGCTAACCTATAATCATGAAGAAATAAAAATAATATAATAACTCCTTTCAATTGCAATTTACATTATCTGTGGATTTAAATTTTTTATCTACAAATATAAAAATAAAATTAGTGCTTCACCCTGTCACTTTCAAGAAACTAGTAATATTTATTCATGACTACAAGAACTATTTGTCAGATTTCTAATTATGACATTTAGGAGATACATTTTTAAAAATTTATTTTTGTAACTAATATCAAAATTATGGTGTTATTCTAATGGTAGTGTATACAAATACTAATAATAACACTAACTAAAATAAGACTTTTTAACATATAGCTTTATGGCCACAGAATTTTTTTGATAAATTATTGTTCTTTTAGAAATAGTTATTCAAGTTACAAAATTGAAGCACACAAAGTGAACACTCAAGCAGTGAGAGTGCAAACAGATCTGTTCAACAATCCAACAAGAACCTAGAAATATGGTTATCAATCCCACACACCTAAACATACACGCAGCTATATCTTTTATAGCGCTTCCTATTTCCTCTTTTTTACAATAGCAATTATACATTTTTAAAATTTTATTTAAAGAGAAGGGGAAAAAAGCAAAACTGAAAAAAGGGTAGCAACAATACAGAATTCTAAAAGAAAGAACAAAAAAGGGAAATGAGAAAAAGCCCCACTAAGAAATCAGTAATTTATAAATTACATACTGTCATCCTGGATGTAGTTGTTCAAGTCACAAACTTAAAGGGTACATAGTAGACATTCAAACAGTCAGACTACAAACAGTTCTGCTCAAAGATCCAACACAGATTCAGCAATATGGTCATCTATTTTACACACTCAAACATACATGCAGTTATATCCCTTAGAGCACTTTCTTTTCCTCTCTTTTTTACAATAGCAACTACACATTTTGGTTTTATTACACTTGTAGTTCTTATTTACTTTTTATACTAGAGACACAATATGATATTTATAAATATGATGAGAATATTTTTTAAAAAAATAATTCAATTTTAATTGGTGCAACTTTTGTTTTAGAAGAATACACAATGGTGATCAAAAAAATTTTTAAGCAAAAATAATTATACATTAAAATAAATTTTGTGGAGTAGAATAGATTTGGCAAATTCTGGGAAAGAAAGTAAAGGTGAAAATTTTTCAAATGCTAAGGAAAAACTTTTTCATATATTTATAAATGGATAGTGATGGATATCAAAGCCTTATGGTATTTAGATTCCAATGTACAAAGTTAAAAGACAAATCTAAGAGATTTATTTTTAAACGTCAGTATGAAGGGACCTTGTGGTGTTGGGAAAGCAGGCAGCCGCCAGCATGCCACTCTGGTAAGTGGCTGTGGCCCGGCAAGCCACCGCCACCCCAGGGCGAGAACCATATCAACGTTTCCTGAGATCCGTGACAAGCCATGTTGGACCTTGGGGCGCTTGGAAGATGGGCAGCCAGTTCACCCCTCTGGTGGGCAGCTGTGAGCCTACCGGGGTGCGGGCTAAGAATCAAACATACACACACACACACACACACACACACACACCCGCTAGCAAGTGAGAGCCGGAGATCTGAACATGCCTTGCGAGTTTGACTATATGCAATATAGCAAATAAGGGGGATTTTCTTCTGCCATCTCTTTGAGGGCAAATATTTTTATCTCTATTTTGCTCTGTTTTGATCAATGGTATTGCTCTATTCAATATTCTGTTCTTGTAATTTCGGTATTTCTTTCGATATTCTTCTGCCTGATTGAAAGAACAACTACTGTGAAGAAAACCAGATGTACTGTTGTGCCTAGTGCTGTTGTCCCGGTGGCCTGCTGTGAGGTTCTGTGCCAATTTCACTGCACTGCCTCACTTGGCTATGTCCTGTCTTGTTCTGCTGTATTTTACTACCTTCAAAATAAATAAATAAAATTAAAAATAATAATAAGAAAAAAATTTTAAAAGTAAATAACAACAATGAAACAGATCAGCAAGGTACTGAGCAACCTGAAACATGATATAACTAAACAGATAATGGACTTAAAAAGCAAAAGGAGGAAAAGCAGGTGCTCTAAAGGATATAACTGCATGTATATTTAAGGATATAGGATTGATAACTATGTTGCTAAGTTTTTGTTGGATCAGAGAACAGAGCTGTTTGCAGCCTCACTGTTTGAATGTCCACTTTGTATGCTTTAATTCTGTAAGTTGAACAACTACATCCAGGAAGACAATATGTAATGTACCAACTAGTGATTTCTTACTGTTCATTTTTTTTTAATTCTGTGTTGTTTCTACCCTTTTTTTTCTGTTTTGCTTTATTTTTCCCCCTCTCTTTAAAAAAAAATTTTTAAAAAATGTCAGTATGAAGCTTGAAGTCCTCTTTCATGTTTTTATTTTTCCTGGGGATGCTATAATGAAGAATTACAAACAAGGTACCTGAAAATGACAGAAATTCATTGTCCCACAAATTCTGGAGGCCAGAATTCTGAGACCAGCATGCCTATGTTCCCTCTGACACTGGTAGGGGAGAATCCTTGCATTTTCTAGCATCTGTTTTTTGTCATCAAAAAAACAAAATCTGTGGATGTAGCCTTTGCTAGGATAATCTTTGGCTTCTTGAAGCATCATGCTAATCCTTGCCACTGCTGTCACGTAGCTGTCTTCTCTCCATGTGTCTCTGTGTCTTTTCTCCTCTTGTAAGTACAATTCTTCTTACAAGGTCATGTATGAGAGTTCTTTAGAGAAAGAGATTCAATATAAAATGTATGTATATTGTATAAGGAATATGTGAGGTAGACTTACTGGATCAGAACCAGAAGAACCTTAATGGCCATCTATCAGATCAGAGACAAAAGAATCCAAAATGGCCATCTATGCACTGTAACATGGAGGATCCAGTAACAGCTGAAGGTTAAAGACCTGAAAGTTTACCACAGAATCACAGATACAAGCTGAAGTGTCCGTGCGGTAAGCATGAAGGAACTGAAGACCAATGTCCAAAGGCAATGGTAAGACTGGAGTTCCTCCAAAGAAAATGGCAAGCACTTCATTCTTCTTTCCTTTTTCAGTCTGTCTAAACTACAAGCTTATTGGTTGCTGCCACCCACATCTAGGGTGCGTCTTTCTCCCACTGTGTGGTGGTCTATTTGTTAATCATCCACAAACATCACCAAAATTTAATAATATGCCTGGTGATTCTTCCTTAAATCTTGTTGACCTGTCACACTTAACAATCAAAGGTTGTACTGGATTAGGGGTCCACTCAGTTCCATTATGATCTCATGTCAACTGATTGCACTCAGTTCCTATCCACCTCCTCTCCCCACCCCCATCAACAAGTATATACTTCATTAAGTTCATTTCTAAACTTAAATGATACAAGCACTGACAAATATGAGAAGAAAATAATGATTTGTTTTCAACAAATTTTATTTTCAGCATTTAAACATTAATCATTCAGAACCCACAGAAGCCCTCTATTACAACAGAATTCCTTACTATAAATATTTTCAGAAAGCAAGCCTCAAAAGTCAAGCCCAAGAGTGAATTATTCAAATGTATATATGTTCCAAGATCCAAAGAACTCTTCCTTTTTTTAAATTGTCACTATTTCTGGTGGCTGAGCTATACTGCTGGATAAATTCCTTTAAATTGAATCCTTTAATTAAAAACAGCCACTATGATGCAGAACATATATACATTATGTGCAATATACAAGACCTTAGTTCCAAACAGGGTCTGAAGTACTGGGAATCAGGACATCAACATATGTTCCTGTGGGGCACAATTGGGCACAAATGTGTCAAAAGGATGCAAAATAGGAAGGTGGTTTTGTCCATGCTCCAGAACCTGCACCTTTGCCTTAGTGACTGCCAGGTGCACACAGTGCCAGGGGCAGGGGTGGGTACTAGACCAATCCACATGTTCATCTTTTCAAAAAAAAAATTTTTAATGTAGCACAGAAGAGATAAGAAAAACATGTAAAGAATATTAAAAAGCAACAGGAAAAGGGAAGAAAAGAAGAGGGGATGAAAGTGTAACCTCACTCATTAACGGGTAATAGCTTCAAGAAAGGAGAGTCAGTAGGAACACCTGGAACCAACAGGCCACTATGACAATGTTGCTCAGGTCTCCACTGAGCTCCACACAGGAAGGTCACTGTGTTCCTTCATTTCTTTTGTTTTATAATAACATTTGCATTCTTGATTCCATTTAGTAATCTTGTGTGTTCTGTACAGTGCAAGCCCTTTATTTTAGAACCTCTGTCCTCAAGAATCCCTAAGATTTCTCCCATTTTAAAACATGTAATTCCCATCCCTTCTCCACAGGTCACTTGCACGATGACTCAGAAATCATATGTTATGAATTAATATTGGATCAAATCGTATAAGAATTTTTAAACAGCAGAAAAGAGAAACAACAAATGAACACTTGACTCTATTATCAGATTTATTCTTATCTTAATGGCAGGTCTATAATCATGTAGAAAAATATTGTTCATATTATGTTGAAAAAACTGAGGGCCATATTATGAATCATTATCATTATTCATATTTACCATTTACCATGTGGAAAGGAGCAGAATGTACAAGTTAATAACAGTAAGTGTGAAGCCCAACTTTCTAGTTTACCATGTTCCCAACAGGTTGAACCACTGGACATACATGTATGACTGTCCCATGTCCCCCAGTCAGACAGTCATGCATGACTACTGGTGGTTCAGAGCCACCTGGCAGTGAGAGACATGAATTATGGATCCATCATGAATGTGTTAAATCCAGGATCTAACATTTATTGTGTAATTTAGGATTATCTAATTCTTTTGTGTCTCAATTTCCTCATCCATAAAATCTATAATGATAATACCTCATAGAGTTATTCTGCAAACAAATATATGTCAACTACTTAAAACAGTGTCTGACACATAATAAAACCTATACAGACCTAACAAGACCTCAGTACACAAACTTGATTCTTTCCATTGTTCTGGTTGCAAACTGAGTTGGATTGAGAACCCAGTCAAATTTAATGGTTAGGTTCAATGTTGACCTTATGAGGAAATTTGATAACGTTTTTGTCCAGTTCAGTTTCCAACCAGAATCATGGAGAGAACTGAGGTACTATAAAATTTTGTTGTTGTTGCTATGATGATGATGATGATGATGATGATGATGATGAATGCAATCTATTTTTTCTAATGCTAAGCATTTCGCTCATCTTATTTTTTCATCAACACAAAATAGCACAGTAATTAAGAGATGGGCTGAGAAATAAGACAGACTGACTTTGAATCTAAGCCTGGCTGCCTGCTAGGTATCTCACCCTGGATGCTCATTTAACATTTTCCAAGATTTAGTTTCCTCATAGCCTTGTCCAATAGCCCATATAATCCATTTAGCATAGCACCTAGTGCATAATGTTCTGTTAATGCAACATCTTATAATCTATGACCCAATGGAAGAAGTACAGTTACATCAATTTTGCAGATGTAACTCAGTTAAGTCACTTACTGGTACAGAGTCTCAATAGCTGATGTGTATTTCAATCTAGGATAAGAGTCAAGTCGGATACCTGGCACCAAGTGCTCTGGTCAGCCCAGTTTATACTGAACTCCCAGCCTCTGTAGTTAATTTTGTTATTTAGTCAGCTTTTCAGATCCTTCATACTTCAGAAATGCTGTACCTGTCATTGACTGTTGGCGCTTTCTCAGAGCAGCAGAATATATTGAATGTTTCACCAGAACAAGGCACTTTTAGAAATAAGGTGCTGACCTGCTTGTACACCATGAGAAATCAAATTTTTAAATTTTAGTTAAATGGACAAAAATTATGGACTGCTTCTAGACCCAGCCTGAAATTAATTGTGTGACCTAAACAGAACAGATTATCTGAGGCCCTTTTGAGTCCAGAAGTTCTAGTTTTATGAATTTATCATCCAGGTTGGGATATAATACCAAGATACATAAGGTTATTAGAGAACAGTTTGAGGTCCTTTATGATCCAAGGATAAAGACTTTGTGGAGGTGGGTGGTGCTTTAATCCATTTGTGAATGTCTAGTTGTGAGAATATCCTAGGGCACTGCTTTTAAGTACAGATTTCTAGGCTCCATTGGTGACTCATTGAGTTACAATCTCTAGAGCAGTGATGGCGAAGCTTTTAGAGCTTTCAGTGATACAAACAGCCCGCTGCAGCACACGTGCCATAGGTTCACCACCACTGAATCTGTCTTCTTAAAAAATACCTATGAGTCAGGAGCTACAGAGAGCTTAAAAACAACACTTTAGATCAACTGGGTGATGAGTGAAAAAATATTTTTTTAAAGCTCTGCAGGTGACTCAAATCTATCCAAGGTTGAAAACCACTAGGTTAGATCACTTAATTGTTGGAAATTTCTCTTTAAAAAAAAAAAAGAATCAGATGCTCATACATTCATTTCAAAGTAATATTATTCACAATAGTAAAAAGGTAGAAAGAACCCAAGATTTCATCAACAGTGAATAGAAAGGTGAAATATGATCTATGCCTCCAATGAAATATTATTCTACCTTAAAAGGAAGAAAATTCTGGCACATCTAGAATATGGATGAAACTTGAAGATCTTATGCTAAATACTCTGTAATTTTATATATACTAGGTACCTAGAGTAGTCTAATTCAAAAGGACAAGTTGTTTAATGGGAATAGAGTTTCAGTTTTATAAAATGAAAACAGTTCTTGGAACTGGTGAATCTACTTAATAATACTGAACTATGCTTTTTATTTTTTATAATTTTTTTAAAATTTTATTTAAAGAGAAAAAAAGCAAAACAGAAAAAGGGGTAGAAACAATACAAAATTTCAGAAAAAAATAAGCAGTAAGAAATCACTAGTTGATAAATTACATATTGTCTTCTTAGACATAGTTGTTAAAGTTACAAAATTAAAGCATACAAAGTGGACATTCAAACAGTGAGACTGCAAAGAAGTTCAATGATCCAGTAACAACTTAGCAACATGGTTATCAATCCTACACACTTAAACATACATGCAGCCATATCCTCTAGAGCACTTTCTTTTCTTCCATTTACTTTTTAAGTCCAATATCTGTTTAGTTATATCCTGTTTCATGTTGCTCAGTACCTTAATGACTTGTTTTGTTGTTGTTATTTACTTTTTAATGCCTTATATAATTCTGTTGCCTTGTTTTAGAGTTTCTCCTCATCCATGCTCCATGGATCAGCTTTGGTGGAGTTGGGAGCTTTTTGGAGGTATTTTGTTACTTTGTTAACTACTTTTTTTTTTGAAGGTAGCAAAATAAAGCAGAACAAGAAAAAACAAACTCATGTGACACCAGTGCAGTGAAACTACCACAGAACCTCACAGCAGGTCACCAGGACCCGAGCAATAGGCACAATAGTACATCCCATTCTGTTCACATTAGCTCTCCTTTCAATCAGGTAGAGGAAAACAGAAGGAAATATCGAACTTATAAAAACAGAATACTGAATAGAGCAGTACCATTAATCAAAACTGAGCAAAACAGTGATAAAAATATTTGGCTTCAAAGAGATGATAGAAGGAAATCCCCCTTACTTGCCATGCTGCATATTCATCCTCCCAAGAGATACTCAGACTGCCGGTGCCAACTTGCTAAGGGGGGGTGGGGAGTGGATCGATGTCTGATCCTTAGCCCACGCAATGGCAGGCCCCCAGCTGTTTACCAGGGTGGCGAGTAGGCTGCCTGTTCTCCCAGCGCCCGAAGTTCCAACATGATGCAGAGCTCAGGAATCACTGATAGTTCTCGCCCTAGTGCACTGGTGGCTTGCTAGGCCCTCAGCTGCTTACCCGGGCAGCGAGTAGGCTACCTGTTCTCCCAGTGCCCAAAGTTCCAAAGTTTAAAGTTGCTTTTTAAAATGGTTAAAATAGTAAATGCAATGTTATGCATATTTTAGCACAATTTAACAATTCTTTTAAAACAGATGGGAACAGTAGATACACAGCTTGCATGGTACAGAATATATCCATCCCTACACAATATCCAACATTGCTAACTGATTACCATACACTTTCACTTGAAGCCTAGACCTTCATAATCTCTGATGCAGGAGAGAACAGTGTAAAAAAGATGGAGAGAAAGTGAAATGATAGTTTACCTGTACCTGTGCTTGGAGAGATAGAACGAAAGTGGGGGAGAAACAAAATATATGGAAGAGAGTACTAAGAAGAAAAAAGACACACTAAAGAAAAGTATAGTTACCCTCAACTACATTGTGTACTATGCTTTCCAATACTGCTCACTGAGCAAAATCTCAAATACTCCTATAATATTACAAATTAGGGCTACAAGAGGCCTAACTAGCTATATAGGCAGCATAACCTATGTGTGAGTGTCAGAGTGAGGACTTGGAGACCCAAATTCAAAGCCTAGCTCTGCTCCTGGCCCTCTACCCTCTGTCCTTGTCCTGGGATTCTGCCCCAGCCTGCTGCTGAGCTGAGAAGCATTGTAGCTACACAGATGCACATCAACCCCTGCTGTTGGCAGACCCAGTACAGGCCACGGAGAGGGAGAGGTACCAGGCAGGCTGAGAGCTGTTGGCCTTGTGAGCACTTCATAAAGAGCAGGGTCTGAGCGAAAGCTTTTCTGAGATGATCCCCTTGTCACTTGGCTAGACTAGTCAATTAGGTTTCTATCTTCAAAGTGCCCACTGTGTGAAAAGAAGCCAAACCCCACACCTTTAAATGAGTCACATCCTCTCAAGATGTTCTTTCCCCTCCTCTGCTCACAATCCCTTTTGTCTTTTAGAGCCTGAGGAGAGAGAGGTGGTATTATTCTCTTCAATATTTGTAATCTCAATCCTGGCCTAACAAAGTGAAAAATCTATGAGGAAGTAAGTACATGGTTCAATCTCAGGGTGTGGGGAGACTTTATCTGCTTAGAGGAGATTGGGTTGTTCCCAAAATGATCATTACTACAAAGGCAAATCAATGCTTGGTTTGCTCCCTGCTTTGGCACTAATTAGTCGGGGAGGGGTGGAGAAGCAAACTGCAGCCAGCAGCTGTGGAGATTTGTTATGTTAATTAACAACGTGATTAGACAGAAAAACTGGAGTCAGGTCTGAGCTATTCCAGGGTGCCCAGACTGGTCCTGAAGTACCCAGGGAATAGAAGAGGCAAATCACTGACTACACCCTAGGGGCTGCCACTGCTTCCCTGACAATGGAGGCAGAGAACAGGCAGGGACCCCTCAAATCTCTTCAAGTGAACACCAAGAAGCAGTTCCCATCCCAATCCGGAAACCTTGAGGTGCCTGGGAATGAAAATTGTCTGGATAGATTCTCTGTCACCACCACAATCATTTGCTAGCTTGAGCCATACCCAGAAAGCTTTCCCACAGCATTCCGCCTGTATTTCATGTCACCTTTAAGTGTAGGTTTCTAAGAGAGAATAAATGAGTTAGTAAGCAGAGCACCAAGGAGAAATCAGCAGCAGAGTTGAGAGTAAAAGATGAAGAATAATGGCGCTCTGTTATAAGTGAAGTAACTCTGCTTTTAAAAAGGGGGTTGCAAGTCTGGGCAGCTGGTAAGTGCACTCAAAAACAGCTTGATGTGCTTGCTTTAAACCTCTTCATTTGTTTCCTGTGCCCAAAGAAGCCATCTTGTCAATATATCTGCTTCTCAGGGTTGTAAAGGCAATTTGTCTGCTGCCTCCTTCCCTGGTACCTAGGGAGGGCTGTGGCTGGCTATGAAAGTGCTATTCTGCCAAGTCCCTTAGCTGAGCCACTGGCTAGAGCCCCTATGGGCCCCTATGCTTGCCTCTCTTGCTCCCTGAAAATTGTCCTTTCAAATGTAGACGGTTTCAGTAGACACTGGGGGAAAGACGGCCCACTGGAATCATGGATCTTTGTGACTGAAAAGCTCAAGCCTATGATCCAGTGAAGTGTCACTTCAGAACCAATGAAGCAGCTAAATGAGAGCAGTGATGTACACAGGCACAAAAGGTCAGAAACAGCCAGACATGACCACTTTTTCTATGGTCCCATGCACTGATTCTTTCTGTCCTCCACACTGAGGTTTACTTGGGAAGCCCCATGTCTGCTTCTGGTCAGCTTTTGCAATTTTTGAGAGGAAAAGAAAGGTCTTGGAATCATTTATTTGTTGTACACACATTGATTGAAGCCCTACTCTGTGCCAAAGATAGAACTAAGTTCCGAGGACCCAGAAGTGGGAGCTAACAGTGTAGCAGGAACAGCAGACCCACCAGCCAACAGTAATAGTGGCACTGTGACAGGTGGACTTGAGACACAGGAAAGTGGCAGAGCAGCTAAGCCAAGATGGAAAAGCCTCTGAACCACTCCATGAGCAGGAGAATCCTGCATGTCTCCCAAGTCTCTCTGGGCCTGGGGATACTCTCCCAGGACCTCAGCACCTTTCTGCCTGCCCTTGGCTTCTCAGGAACCCCAGTCCACCTCCCTGGAGTGCCTTCTTATTCCTTTCCACCTTCCTTCAAAACCTGCTTATTCTACTGGGATGAAGCAAACATTCTGAAGCTGGAAGGTGCACAACCCCGTACATGCATGAAAAAAATCACTGAACCTTATGTTTCAAATGGGTAAACTTTAGGATATGTAAGTGATACCAGATCAACAGAGTGGTTTTTAACACTATCTCAGTATTTTTTTAATTTTATGACAAACAGAAAAAAAAAATCATGGCATTCATGTCACTCCCTGGGGTAAACTGAAGGAAATTCAGAATTTAATGAGAAAAAAGTCATATGCATGTAACATTATAATAAGGAAAAAAATACAAAAGTTTTAGAAAGCTATAAAATACTGAACTTATATGGGTACAGGATCCAGGAAAGGAAGGAGAGCTGCTGTGAAACTTTCAAATGCAAAAATTCTCAAATAAAATATTTTCAAATATTTGTGTGAGAAACTTGAATTTGTATCCATGACACATTTTTTATGACCTCTTCCTAAGCAATAATGTGCCCCTTCTCTTGGGGCTTACAGATCAAAAGTGGTTACAAGTGATCGGTGAAAAATATTTTGTAATGACAGTCCTTTCAAGTTCTTGCTGGTCTCTCACAATGTTCACACAAAGATGTAATACACATTTTAAATTAGTTTTATAATCCTTCAAAGGTGTTAAATTATACTGCAATAATTTAATAACTTTTCTTTCATTGACAAGTAATATCCACATTTTTATGACAATGCAGATTTCAAATCCAATCAAATTTTCCATGCCACATCTTTTAGTATAATGATGACATGTCCACTTGCTAAATGAATTATTAGAACACTCAGCCTATGTAGAGTTGGTAGAGTTGAAAGTACAGACACTTCAAAAAGAATTATCCAGCATATGTGAACACTTTTAGAATTGTGCCCACCAGGAGACCTTGCACGCCCACATCTGGATAACACACTTTTTCCTATGTACCCAGAACAGCAGCTCTTCCAGCGGCTCCCTTCTCCTCAGTGGGCAAGGGTGGCCCAGAAGCTGGCTGCCCGCATGGATGTCCAGGGAATAGGGCAAGTGGTAGCTGGCTTTGTAGCAGGACTGTGGGACACATCAGTGAGCTCAGTGCCATTCAGTCAAAAAGACACCTGAGGCCCTACTCTCACCCTAAGGCACGAGCAGGTCTTGATTCAGGAGGACACCAGTTGAACTGAGGCCTCAGAACACCTCCTGTGCTTGAACCTGTTATTACCTTAGAACACTTTCTAAGAGTTTCCAGCCACCCCCAAATTATCCATTTTGAGACATGGGGAGGAACCTCAAGAGAGAGGACAGGCTCAGAGTGAAAAGCAGCAGTTTACAACCTCAAAATTGAGGAAAATCTGTATTTAAGAAGCAGATGGGGAAATGCTAGTTTTGGGAGAAAATAAAAGGGAAGGAAACAAAATGTTGGAGGACTGCAGAAGGCAAAGGAAGGGCAGAATTAACTGAGAGCAGCAGCAAAGTCCTGTCCCATGAGGTACAGGGGTAATATGTATGGGAGGTTGGTGAGGGAGTGGCTGTGGATTCCTGGAGAGACAGAGGCTACAGGGAGAAGTGCAAGATTGTAGGTGCAGCCTGGTAGCTTCAGAAGTCACACAGTAAATGGAAGCATTGTTTCTCCATTAATTAATCAAAGAAAGGAGCCTACATGGGCACTGCAAAGGAGAACAGAGGTTCTTGGAGAAAGCCACGACCTAGGAGGCGTAAAGTTAGGGATCCCCAAAGACCATCCCTCTGGGAAGGAAAGGGTTCCTCTGCCTTTGACTTGGGAGCAAAATTTTTCCTGTTGGGATGATAAGGAGACTCAAGTTGCCAAGAGCCACCAACTAGTCAACTGATGCAACAGATGGGGACAGCTGGCCTGTAGCAATGTTCCTTCATTATTCATGTGCCAGCATTTTCTGGACAGCTGCTACATGCTAAACCCAGGGACAACTGAGATGTAGCTCTTTCCCATTAGGATTTCACAGTTAAGGGGAACATGTGAATTATCAAATGACTACCAAGTCAGCCAACATGACCAGGCCATTGCAGAAGGCAGCAGGAAGCACAGAAAGAGCACCCAAGGCATCTTCAAGTGCCAAGGGAAGATTTCTTAAAGAAGCTGCCTCTCAGCCAAAATGCAAGGAAGAGGAGGAGTTAGACAAAAAAGATAAAGAAATAGTCCAGGAGACTGCCCATGGGCAACATGGAGTATGTGCATATGGGAACTGAAGGACTTACTTTGAATGGATGGTCAAAAGCAAATTATAAAAAGGTGGGAGGTAGTGGCAGAGATTTAGGGAAGAACCTGAAAGAGCTGGTTACCTGAGTTAAGAGTGCCATGGTTTGTTTGAATGTCTTGCTAGACTTTGAAATAGAGATGAAGCTAAAGCAAAAAGTTTTAGAGATCCTGAATCTACAGAAAAACCTAATGGATATCAGGACATTCAGATGATATGGTGTTTAAAGTTAGTAGACAAAAAATGTGCTCCAAAGATCAAAGCCTTCACAAACAATTCTAATTATACTTGGTAGTAAGATGTCCTGGTTCTTTCCTTTCTTTGCAGGATTATAAAGAAAGTATGTTAGAGAACTAGCAGTCTCACTTGCCACCCTTGCCTGTCATTATGTCTTGAGTTATGCAAATTCAAGTGTTATGTGGGAAGGGAGTATAGTTTATGTGCCTTTTTTTTTTTAAGAACCACCATTAAGTTTGCCACATTATAAAGACTGGAGCTACTAAAGGCAAAGGACCCTGACATGTCAGTTTGATAGGAGGACAGAGGTCTGGGGATATCTCTGAAGTAGTCAGACTCAAACAAAATGAGAACTCTAATAGAGCAGGAAACAGGTGCAATCTCAAACAGAAGTCTAGAGAAGTTGTCAGGAGACACAGAGAAAGGAAGAGATGTATGAATACATTTTGTCAAGTTCATTATTTTTTCTAAGACTCAAGAGTCTGCCTTGTCAAAGAAACCATAGGCTGTGTTCAATGACCTCAGAAAAATCTCTTGGACTCCATTGTCTTACGCAGCAATTAAGATCAATTGCCCAACTGACAACAGCTAACACTCCAGATTTGAGAGACAAACTTGGGCCCTTTACTCCTGCTGAGTCTGTCCAGGAGAAATGCCTGGTGTTTTTTTGTTTTGTTTTGTTTTGTTTTGTTTTTTAGGTTGTTTTGTTTTGTTTTGTTTGTTTTGAAATGCCTGTTTTAAAACCTCTCTTCCTGAGTGCAATTCCAGGGAGCCACAGGCCTTGTTTCAACTGTCCCAGCTTTCAATTTGATCTCCTATAGGCACATCCTAAGAGGATTCACCTCGAGAGTAACCCTGAACGGCTTACAGGTTGTAAGTCCAAAAAAAAGTGCAAAATCAATGCAGCCCATAAACTCTCATACTCTTGCCACTTCACATAGCTCTAAAGACGTAAGGCTAATTCTATAGATAGGGAGTGCACTCCTGATAAAAAAATTTTTAACAACTTTCTCCTGAATACCCAGAGAACTCTATAACTTGCTCTTCTGGAGATTAGACATCCTTTTTTTAAAAATCAGAAAATATAAAATAGAAATATAAAAATGATTTCAAACATTGATTATCCTGCCACCCAGGGTAACACTGTTATGATATTAATTTCCAGTTCTTTTATTAAAGCCCTTTTGATATAATTTACATGGTATTATATGAATTATTAATGAATGATATGTTACATAAATAATTGATTCATATAAATTATTATAAATTTGATATATCATTTGGTCATGGTCTTAAATACTTCATATTGTTTCTTTTTTACATAATAGTGAATCCCAAGGATGTGGTAATATGCTGAAATCTATTTTATTAGCGCTACAATAAATAACACTTTATCCAAAGCTTGACTCAAATATCAGCTTATTCCCCTAGGATATATTCTTCAAATATAAGATTACAAGTTCAAATGGTATGAACACTTTTAAAGTAATATATTAAGTGCCAAACTGTCTTCAGAGAAAGTTATACCCCTTAAACTTTCCCAGCTGACTGCAGAATTTAACTTTTCCTCTCTAAATCAAACAATGAACTACTCCCCAGATGAATTATAGCATCTGGTATGAGAAGGAAGGTGATACCCTATAGGAATGCAATATCCACACAATTAACTCATCTGTCAGGAAAGCAGATCTGCAATGTAATTATGGCAGAGAACTGTACATAGCATGTGCTTTTTCATCACCATCATCCATTGACCTTATTTCTGGTACCAATTGTCTAAGAATCCACCTAAGTGGGGGTTTCTCCTACCACCAAATATGTGGCATGTTTTTTAGCATCAATTCTCTGACACTACCTGAGTGTCCAACTGTTCAATTTAATTCTGACACTATCTGGAGTTAGCACAGATTACTCAGGTTGAGGGCTCAGATATACATTATAAGTCAAAATCATCTGTAGTTTTGACCAAACTGCTATAAATGTATTGGTTCTACCATCCGTCCTCAGTTTCAATAATGCAAGAGAACAACTTGCAGAACTCAGGAAACTTATTTGTTTACTATTAGTAGTTTTCTGTGAAAGGCATGACTCAGGAACAGCCAGATGGGAGAGAAGTACAGGGCAAGATATTAGAGAAAGGGGAGCACAATTTGTTCATACTACCCTCCCCACACCTGATAGTGTTTACCAACCATGAAGCTCCTGAAACCCTGTCATCTAGGGGTTTTTATGGAAATTTTATTATGGAACCAAACATGATAAAACAATTGGCCATTTGTGATTGAACTCAATCTCTATCTAGCCTTCCTCCTCAACCTCCAGAACTGAAAGTTCCTTGTTCGGTGCAATTACTAGCTGCACAGGTGGAGGAGCTGGGCAAGTACCTATTTCTGCAGATTGGGTCTAGGAGGAGAAAGTTCTCCCAAGTGCACCATTAGTAGCAGGAGACACTGGACTTCAGTGGACTGTAAGGCACAGCAAGTAACCTGCATGATTTCCTGTATAGTTATAAGCTTCACAGTTGGATAGGAAGGGAAAGGGGATTTAAAAAAGAATCAAACTATTTTATGTACACATACCTATTCCCAAAGATGAATGTAAATGTTATGTATTACAAATGTTCACTAATAAAAAATAATTACTTGGGTATTTTCATTCTGTGATATTCTGATTTGTTAGTACTGAAAAATGATCCAAGGATTTTCTGTCTTTTTTATTCCATTCAGATCATGAGCCTTTTGGGTGATACCACCCATACTCATGGTTGGTCGTCCAATTATCCACATCCAGAACTATGCTAAATCAATCAGTATCCCAGTATCACTTATCCTAACTTAGTGATGACAAATTTTTTATAGATCAGTACCCAAACTGCAATCCAATACACACTTATTTATCTCAACATGCCAACACTGAGATTAAACCTGAATACTCAGGTTTTAGTTTAGAAAAAGCATCTCATATATTAACATCATTTGTCTTAAAAGAAAAGCAAGTGCTGGGGATTTAGGTCAGTAGCATAAGAGCCTGCCTGGCAAGCATAGAGTCATGAGTTTGATCCCTGGTACCACAAGAGAGAAAGAAAGAAAGAAAGAAAGAAAGAAAGAAAGAAAGAAAGAAAGAAAGAAAGAAGAGAGGGAGGGAGGGAGGGAAGGAAGGAAGGAAGGAAGGAAGGAAGGAAGGAAGGAAGGAAGGAAGAAAGAAAGAAAGAAAGAAAGAAAGAAAGAAAGAAAGAAAGAAAGAAAGAAGGAAGGAAAGAAAGAAAGAAAGAAAGAAAGAAAGAAAGAAAGAAAGAAAGAAAGAAAGAAAGGCAAATAACACATTTGCCATAAGTTTGCCATCACTGCTCTAGATCCATCCATCTTTGAAAAGTTTCAGCTATGAGTGCAGGATGGTTTAGGGAGACATCTAAACACAAACCATAACATTCACACCTGGGCCCCAGAATACTCATGTGCCTTCCTTTACATAAAAGGTATTTAGTCCATCTCTAAGAGTTGTCAAAGTTCTCAGAGTTTCAGCATTGCTGAAAGGTCCAAGTTAAAAGTTTCTTCTGAGATTAAGGCAAACTCTTAACTATGAGCCTCTGTACAAATGAAAAGAAAATTAAACATTTCCAACATACAATGCCACAAAGTAAATAGTCTCATTTCAAAAAGTACAAATAGGGGAACAGACAGAAATAAGACCAAATCAAGATCAAAATTCAGCAAGATAAACATTAAATATGGTAGTTACATGTCTAGCATCCAGGGTAATCTTTGGTAAAATGGGAACTCCAAAGGACTTGGGTTGCTCTGCCCCCATGGTACCGCCAGTAGTTGTAACTCTCACTGCTTCTCTTCTGGGCCAGCTCTGCTCATTCCTTGTAACTTTCCTAAGGTGAACCACATTCCTGCCTTCTCCAACTTTCTGGGGCCTCCTCTGCACCTTTCTGAGGTTTCCACTGCACCTTCAGCTTCACTCTTACAGCTTTATAGATTGCTTTCTCAGGGCCACAATAACTGGCCTCCTAGGCCTTCTTCTGAAATCTAATTAGAAGCCTTCCAAACCCCACAATTCTTATATTCTGCATACACTTAAAACCAGTACCACGTGGATAAAGCCAAGGTCTTCCACCAACTAGAGCAATAGCCAGGCTTCCTTCTTTTTTAGCTGTAGGGGTCAAGTGCCTGAATTGCTGGGCACTATGAACTCCATAACAAAGAACAAATTCCCTAGACTATCATCATTCTAGAACATAATACTCTAGGACTCTCTTCTCAAAGCAAAGTCGTTCACTTTTACAATTTTGACACTGCAAAAGGTGGAGTTCTGCTGGTTCTTGTGATGCCTGCAGGCCATCTTTTCTATTGTCCTATTCCTTCTCAGCAACCAAGATGTCTCTTCCATTTTTGTAGACCAAAACCTTACTAGAGCTTTCTTTCTGGCTAAACTTAACTCTTTAAATCATTCTGCTGGATTGCTTGCTCCTGATTCTCATGGTTTAGCTGGTTAAAGGCCCCTCACAGTAGCCTGCCAACACCTTAACATTGGACAGTCTTGAAATTGTTTCTACCACATTAGTTAGTCCAGCACCATAAATCCCAGTCTTAGGCAAAGTCTCTGGATATAAGGAAAATGCAGGCAAATTTCAGCCACAGCATATCACATGTGGTCTAGAGTCTAACTACCAAAGAAACCTCCTGATCCCAGTACTTATCAGCTACATATATATCAGCATTCTGGCCTTCTCAGCTCTGCTCAGAATCACTCATCAAGTTCATCTTACAGAATTCTAGGGATGCTTTTTCACCCACCAACTTCAAACCTTTCCAAACCCTTTCCACAAGTCAGTTCCAAAGATTTCTGAATCATACAGTCAAATAGTATCCCACTTATGGTACCAAAATCAGACTCAGTTACTTTTCTTACTGCTAGGAAAAAATACCTGACACCCAAAAGTTAAAAGAGGAAGTTCATTACAGTTCAGTTGTAGATGTTTCAATTCATAGTCAGCTGACTCCTATGCAAGATAGCATGGCAGAGAGGCATAGTGGAAGAGAAACAGGCCATGAAAGGACAGGAAAAAAGCAGCAGCAAGTAGCAAACAGCAAGCCTGCCTCTTTCTGTCCCTTTATTTCCATCCGGGCTATAAACCACACCTAAGGTGCACCTCCCACTACCAAGATAAACCAATTAGTGGATTAATCCAGTACCAACTCATTCTTAATCCCAGTATTAGCTACCTCAAAAAAGATTCTTCTGGGCCAGAGATTTAGCTCAGCAGCACATGGTCATGAGTTTGATACCTGGTACCAAAAACAAAAAAGTAAACAAAAAAGACCCTCCTATGATTAAGTGAGGCTTGGTGGTGGTGGTCTAGCTATAAGCCACAACATATATACACACAAATTTAGTATGTATATCTCTATAAAGGAACATACTACGCATGTACTACACACATTGACTTTCTTTCTCAAAAGAAAATATAGGAGTAGATCATTGTGGTCTTGGAAAATGTTATGGAAATAACACAAAGGAAAAAAGGAAAAAATAGATAAGTGGAACTTTACCAAATTAAAAATTCTTGTGCTTCAAAGAATATCATCAAGAAAGTTAAGAAAAAAATCCACACAATGGGAGAGGATATTTATAAATCATGTATAACAGATTTGTATATAAAATACACAGAAAATCTTTTAAATCTCAATAATAAAAAGAATACAATTCAAAAATGGGCAAAGGCTCTTTTAGACATTTCTCTAATGAACACATGCAAACAGTAAGCATATAAAAAGCTCAATTCACTGGCCATCAAGCAAAGGTAAGTAGCAATTACAAGGCTATGCCCACACCTACTAGGACAACCATGATCAAAGGCAGGTAACAACAAGTGTTAGCAAGATTGTGGAGAAACTGGACCACTTGCACATTGCTGATGAGAATGAAAATTGTTACTGTCTCCTTGAAAACAGTCTGACAGTTTGTCCAAGTTCAAATACAGAGTTAAAGCATAACTTAGTGAATCCAGTCACGGATATATCCCCAAGAGAAATGAAAATCTACATCCATGGACTGAGGATGCAGCTCAGTGGTAGAACACTTGCTTAGCATGTGTGGGGTCCTAGGTTCAATAACAAAATCTCAAAAAATTTTTAAAAAAATACATCCACACAAAAACCTACACATGAGTGTTTATAGCAGTTTTATTTACAATAGTCAAATACCGTTAAAAAACGTCCAGCTCCTAATGAATGGATCAAGAAATTTAGTGTGTCTATAGAATAAAATATTATTTGGCATTGAAAAGGAACAAAGTACTGATACATGTTATACCATGGATAAACTTTGAAAACCTTATGCTAGGTGGAAAAGTCAGTTGCAAAAGCCTACATATTGTTTGGCTCAATTTATATGAAATCTAAGAAGAAGAGACAGATATATAAAGACGGAAAGTAGATTAGTGATTGCCTAGGGCTGGTGGAAAGACGTGGGTAATGGGCAGTAATGGCTAATGGGTACAACTGAATTGTGTACTTCTGATGGGTAAATTGCATATGTGAATTATATCTTAAATAAACCATTTTTAAAAACTATTCCTTTAGAAGAGACATATTAAGGATGATTGGCTAGAAATAAGACCTGCGAAATTTTATTTCACTCACCTTCCTAAATTCTAAGAAATATGACACCAGGCATCCTGATTTGGCTATACGTTTGAATGCCATATTTGAGGTCTCTGTCCTCTTTTCGCTCCACCCTTTTACTCGTGATTTATCCCCAAACTTTCAAACCTCACCTGCCATACAGAAGCTAATAAAGAATACTGCATTACCTACTGATCTTCAAAAAGATGCTATTAGGGTTGATAGACTATACATGCAAAATAACCCTGCTTTCCTGTAGGCTTCCTGTAGGTTAAAATACGTATGTTCTCTGAAGGCTTGACCCATTGATCCTGGCAGAGTTTCCCCTCAGCTGAACAACCATACAATGATTCCAGATTGTAATACAGTAATGGCAAGTCGCACCTCTCCAGCCCCAACCACAATGACACCCATCCAAACGGTGCATCTGTAAAACCCTTAGAGAAATACTTCTCACTTATATTGCACCTACAAAATCACCCAGAGATCTTGTCAAAAGTAGGTTCTGGTTCATTAAGTCTGGGGTGGGCCCTGAAATTCTGCATTCATAGCCCACACCAGCTGATGCTGATTCTGCACTCTAGCAACCACATTTTGAGTAGCAAGTCTCCAGTGATTATAACGAAGGTGTTTTGTAAGTCAGACTTGAAAGGCACCTTTCTAAAGCCTCACTGCTATAGAGTTATCTATTTTTTTCAATAGATCCAAAGATTTTCATGGCTTATTAATATTCCAAGAAAGATGTTGGGTTGATTCAATATACTCATTAAGATCATACTCCACGCATAGTGGATCACAAAGCAGAATCACCATCACCTGGACATTTGTTAAGAAAGCAAACTCTCAGGCCTCACCCAGACTTATGGCTTCAGAAACAAGTGCTGTAGGTGATTCTGATACTTGATAAATTCCAAAACCTGCTGAGGTAAAAGATGGTGCCTGAGTGTGGCCTCCTCAGCCTGTAACTCATAGCCCCTGCCCATTCCTTACTCCATTCTGTCCCTCCAATGTGCCTCAAGGACTTCTGTTATTCTTTTTACCTGGTGAGAGAAAGGAGAACTTCATTTTAGTAAGAAAAGCTGTTTTCAATTAGCTACAGCATTTTACATTAGTTCCATAATGTAAGGGAGGAGGTACTGTTTGCCCTGCAAGGGCTTTTGGGACAGCAGTTTCAAACTTCTCTCCACAGAGACCTGAGAACACACCATGTCCTAGGGCAAAAGCAGAGTCATGGTGTCTCAGGGAAGATCAGAGAGTTATGCTCTGCTCACCTCCTCTTCTTTTTAGAGTCCATTCTTTATAAGTTCTCCTACATGCTGCACTAGGGTAAAGTCTGTAAGCAGGAAAAAAACCCAGGTAAAGGGAAATTGAATTGCTGACCTGGGCTCTAAACAGAGGAAAGGTGACTTTGGCCCAAGCCAATCCCTGCAGCACAGAGGTGATGCTTTAGAACTGATAGCTGAGCACATTCTTTGGCCCATTGGCCAGGGAGTTTCCTTCATCACCAAGTCCCGTACAATATCAAAACTAGATAATGATGCAATGACTATTTTGTGGTCTGGTTTCCTGTATACTTACCCAGAATCACAATATTAGCATCTCCATTTAAACTGACAAGAAAAGTGAAACCAAGAGAAGCTGAGTGACTTCTCCTAATAACATAGTCAACAAATGGCAGAGCCCACCTGGAACAGGGATCCTCAGACCCAAGGTCCTTCACTCCTGCACCTCACACCCTAACTAGACTACCCACAACCAGCTTTCAGAACTTTAAAAATATAGCTGGGAAAATAGTTCAGGGTTTGATGTTTTAATTAACATTAAATTTTGGTGTAGAGGCCAAAGCTCCATAAATTAATCATATCAATCCAAAGTTAATTCTAGCTCCCATTTTAGTAAAAATTGTAGTAGTGTCAGGCTGGAGATGGCAGACATAGTTTACAATCCAATTTTCTGAACTATACTCAAGTGTGAAAAGCCAATCAAAATGGAAGGTGTAATCTGGCTTTTTCCCCATAAGCAGTCCCTAATTAGGGAGAAGGGAAAGGGTGGACAATCATCTTGGCTGGGTTTTGTTTTGGAGAGGCAATTACACTAAAGAAAAGACTTGTTATTTTACACAAAGTCAAACACACATAAGAAAACAACCCCTTTTTAATGAAAAAAAAGTGCTTTTGAAAAAGTATAAATATTGATTAAATTCTATACAAATGCCAGTAAATAAAATGATTTTTCTAAAACTACCTGAATACACTATTTATTGTACATGTCACTGAGATAGGAAAACAATATATTAGGACAATCAGATAGTTACAGGATGTTTAAAAAGGGACAATGTGGGCCAGGGATTTAGGTCAGCAGCATAAGCACCTGCTTGGCAAGCACGAGGTTATGAGTTCAATCCCCAGCATCAAGAGAAAAAAAAAAGGAGGGCAGACAACATAAGGTTTGCTGCTAGCAGCTCAGTCTAGAACTGCTAAGCAAAGGCTCCAGAATTCCTTGCCAAGTGTAATGAGAGCAGCTTGTGGATCTGTGCAAGAATGACACCGCCAGTTGCACTAACAACACTCAGAGGTCACTGTTACACAAGAAATCTCCAAAAAGGGACAAAGACTCTAATAATAAAATTACCATAGTAATAATGCTATTAGCAAGTATTGTTCTATTGTGAATCTTACAGTATTTTTCAATGATTATTAAGCCTTAAGAACTTTTATGTTCATCATTAATTTGTCCTCATATCTATGAGGCATTTAGACCCAAGTATGTGCCAATTTTATTAATTTACTAAGCACCTGTTATGTGCCAGGCAACAAAGAACAATATAGAACAAAATAAATTGTTTCCTACCCAAGTGGAGCTAACAGTCTGTGGGAAGGCAGATTATTAAATTGTAACACCCCATGAAGAAAACTTCTGCTCTCGCTAACCATCTTTCAATATATTTATGAAAAGCCTGTTGAATAACATGGTCTTGCTAGGCACTAGGACACAAAAAGGACCAAGATACAGCCCCAGCTGTAGGAACTTCTTGTTCATCAGAAGAGACTTCAAACAAAAAGTGAGGGACAAACTCGTGCAATTCACCACATCTTTATCAGGAAGATTTTAGTATTATAAGAGGAGATACTTGAGCTAAATCTGAAGAAACCAGTAGGACTTTTGCTTTTCAAAGAAAATGAGAAAGGAAGGAGGGAGGATAGTGTGGACCTAACTGTGAGGGAAACTTGGAGGCTGAAGCACTGGTTGGAGGGCTGTAGTGAAAAGGGAGGAGATAGGAGATGAGTCTGGCTAGGTAGACAGGAGCTAGGTTGTAGAGGACATTAAATTGCTGCACTACAGAGTTTAAACATCATTTGAGCAGGAAACCACTTTTAAGAGTTGGCAAGGCAGCATGTAATCATTTTTTCATTTAAAAAAATAATTCTGCTTCCAAAGTAAACATAGATTTTTTAGGGAAAAGGTACTGGAGTGAGGCCAGTTAGGAAATACAATCTACAACAGGATCATTCAAACAAGGATTTATATAAAAGACTGTACAGCTTCATTATCCCAGTATAAATACTTGGTACTATACATGTTTTGGACATTTTTTAGACAGGGGAAATATTTGCAAAGTATTTTTTGGGATATAAGTATTTTTTGGAACACCTAATGGGATATATTAGAGGTGGAACTCAAGCATGAACATGAAGTGAATTTATGTTCCACATACACCTTACATACATACTATGAATGTAGTTTTACTTTGACCTGTCACATGAGATCAGAAGTTGAATTTGCCAGTTGTGGAGTTCTGTCAGTGCTCAACACATTTTATATTTTGAATTTCATATTCTTGGACTAGTGATGCTCATTAGGGAAAGGAGAAGATTATTCAATAAATCTAGGAGGATTCAGTGGTTTACTAAGAACATGCTTAGTGTTATTTCATGCAATTCACCACATCTTTATCAGGAAGATTTTAGTATTCCCATATTATAAATGAGAAAACTGGGCCACAGAGAATTAGGTCATTTCTCCCAAGCCACATGTCTATTAAGAGGCTGGAGACTGGACTCAAAGTCATCCCTCATCACCATTCATTGCAAAGAGTGGACACTCAGTGGCAGTTTGTCATGGCTGAGTGGGCTGGTGTTGGCTTCCCAGTAAGGAGTGAATGCAATGGATCCTGGGCAGTAAATATTGGGGACTCTAAAAAGAAAGTTGTCAGAGTGCTTTTTACCCATCTGCTGCGACTTTTTCCCTGCAACCTCTGGAATGTGCTACCCAGTCTTCTTGTTTTTCGATGGAGACACTCTTAGGACACAATCAAATAAACAGTAATCTCTGGGGAAAGCCAACAAACTTTGTTCACAGAACAAAGGGTAATGGCAATGGCAAGAAACCAGCCACAGGGAATAAACACCATGGATTCTGGCTGGGACTTCTCTTTCCACTCACTTTGCCTGCTCAGCAGACCCATACATCACTTTTCTTTCAGACTGTTAATTAGAAAGACACCCACCACCCTGACACAACATGGCAATTATGAAAACAGGGCAATGTGCACAACATAACATGGAAATGAAGTGACATACATCCAATTAATTAAACTTTCACAGCTCCAATCAGTTTTAATTAGGGAAGCTATCCTTTTCACTCGCCTCTTGATCAATAGATGAGCTTTGCAATACATACATATTTTTAAATCAATTACCAAACAGAAAAAAAAATAGTCTAATGCCAAGGGCATCATGAACTGTTGTACAAGCTACACCTGTGTGCACAGTTCATGTTTAGTGTCAGCTGAATTCACAAACAACTTTGGGTTTCAAGCTCTACAATTTGTTTCCAGGTTAAAAAGGAAAAAGAAAGGTAAAAGAGCTGGGAAAAGCAAGCTCCTTTGTTTCCAGTCACTCCCTGTCATTCATATTTGTAGACCTAAAAATGCACTAAGCTCTCCAGAATTAAGAAAAACTCATAGTACAGCATTGGTGGAGGAGCTGAGATCTGTATTTCTTCATGTTTTCAGTATACTGTGTAGACCTTTGACCTAAGAACTGCTCTTTCTGAGATTGCAAGATGGCTGACGGAGTGGCGGCATGATAAGAGAGCCTCTCTGAGGAAAAAAAATAAAATAAAAACAACTCAGACACTGGAATCTGGCAACATGGAGAAAGCCAGATAAAAGGAGAGGAATTCTCACGACCCAGGAAGAAACTGAGGAAAAAGAAAAAGAAAAAGAAAAAAAAGAAAGAAGAAAAGGAAGCATGGACAGAGGGCTGGAGCTGGGCAAGCCCCAATTGCTGTACCAGCCCGTCTTAAAGTCAGGTGACTCGCGATCGAGCTGAGATCACAGCCCTGCCGAGAGTGGGAGTTGGTGAGCTCCAGACCCTCGGCTGGAGGAGGCGCTGCGGCAGGGAGTGGAAACAGCCAGTCAAGCTGCACGAACTTTGGTGAGTGATGGGAACTGGAATCCCCAAACCAGGAGGGCTGGCTGGGTGACATTTTGGAGTTGGGCAGGGCCGGCTTGAATCAAAACCCGAGGCAGCGTCTGCTGATGACTCCTAGTCCAAAGCAGATTGGTGGGATCTGCTCAGGCAGGGCCACGCCCCTGGTTGAAAACCAATAGCCAGGGACAAGGCTCTTCTGGGCCAGTGGCACCCCCAGGGAACACACAAACTTGTTGAAGCATAAACTGGTTGACTGGCATAGGGGGAGGAGACAGCTCTCATCATGCAACTTACAGATTCGCAGTGGACTGGGGGACGGTACTTCCCTAGCAAGTGCATTGCAGAAAAACTGTAAGCAATAGGAAAGGCCCAGAGACCTCCACCACCTACCTGTCTGAAGGGGGCCGAAACATGACAAGACAGAGAAAGAGCAAAAGGTCCAACTGCAGAACCAGGGAAGGTGAGTCCAACAGAGGTAAATGCAGAGGAGGTTGAGAGCAGCAAACCTGTAATGTCAGAGACAGCCTCATCGGGAATAAAGAAATACACCTGTGACCTCATCATCAAATTTAAATCTGAAATTCTAACTCAGGTGAAGTAAGATATAAGAAGATTAATAAAAGAAGTCCTGGGTAATCCTCAAGTAGGCACAAATGAAAGAATAGAGGAACCCAGAGAAAGAAGAGAAGCCTTTGATGAAGAATATAAACAAAATCTAGAATATATGAAACAGATCCAAAGAGAATATCAGGAAATTAAAAACTCCATTGAAAGCTGGCAAAACCTTTTAACAGAAACTAAAGACAAACTTTCAAAACTTGAAGATAGATTTGCAAAGTATGATTGTGAAAGGAAGGATCTCTTAAAAATAACAAGGAACCAAGAAGCAACAATTCAAAGGCTAGAAGATGACAAGAGGATTTATAACCTAAGAATAAAATATGTGAATGAAGATGCAGCAACAAATACAAATGAAATAAAAAGTCTATTCACAGAAATAATTAAGGAAAACTTCCCAAACATAGGTAACGGAAGTGAAGTTCAGATAAATGAGGCATATAGAACTCCAGCCAGCTACAACCCAAACAGATCTA